>JAHBCN010000123.1:279712-315843 GCA_019359885.1 Listronotus oregonensis | reverse complement strand
TTTGACCCCCTATTTTGGCAAAAAAAAAAAATTTTACACTAAAAAATTTTTTTATCATGTAAAAGTAAAATCATTAAAATATCAAAAATTTTTTCAGATTTTAATAATAAATGATTTTTTTTTGAAAATTTTCCATATTCAATATTAAACGTTTAGGCTTTCAAAAAAGCCAAAATGGACTAAAAAATTGTTTCCCCTAATATTAACATCCAATTAAAAACACCCTGTAAAAGGAAAAAAAAATCCCAAACCATGATATTTTTTTTCCCAAAACAGTTGATTATTCGATGTCAATAAAGGGTACCTTTTTTGTAGTTTAAGGGGCTATCTAAAAATAATATTGTTTTTATATTTACAGGGTTTTAAAAAAAATTGTATTATTGTGTCGGGCTAGTCCGTCCCTGGAAAAAATAAGCCAAATATTTTTCCTTTTTTAAGGAATAAAAACCATCTTTTAAAAAAAATAAAAAAATTTCCCATTATTAGGTAATTTTTGGCGTTTTATACTGTATTTCTACCTCCCAAACGCAGATGGCGTTGGAGTAGAGTTAAAACATACTCCCTAATAGTAAGTTCTCATTTATAAATGACAACACTTTTGCCGGCATTCAGTCGTGTCAGAAAAATTTCTTTACCAAAAAGAGTAAGTTTTTTTGTGTTTATTTCACTTCATTATAAAGTATTTAAGAAGCATTAAATAACTTTTGTATCTATAGAATATAACTGTTTATTAACAAAATGGACATATATCAAACATTTGATATATATATATATATATATATATATATATATATATATATATATATATATATATATATATATATATATATATATATATATATATATATATATATATATATTTTTATATATAAATATATATATATATTTATATATATATATATATATATATATATATATATATATATATATATATATATATATATATATATATATATATATATATATATATATATATAGATATAGATATATAGATATATCTTTATATAGATATATCTAGTACAAATAGAAAAAAATTAAAATCTTGACTGATAATTGAATAAACAACTGGAAGGTTATTAGGGATTCGGTCTTTATGCTTTATTAAAAGTTAAACACTTTTTTTAGCAGTCCCGAGCTTTCGGAAAATTTATTTCCTTTTTCAAGGCTGCAATATGTAAAAAAAAACCTGATTACATAAGATAAAAGACTTAACATATTAAAACTTACCGCTAACATGTTAATAGAAAATGACTAATGCCACAGAAGAGAACTTCATATTACAAATTAATTTTTTTTAAACTTTAAAAAACATTACACATAATTAAAACACAGGAAACACAAAAGTACACCACCCCATCACATATAACGGTTATTGTAAATAGTAAATCTGACGATATTTATTTATTTGTTTATTCTTTTTTCAACAAAATCCTTCCGATTGTGGGAATACCTAGATCTAAGGTCATGGTTTCTCCAAGCCGCAGTTTAAGTATATATATATATATATATATATATATATATATATATATATATATATATATATATATATATATATATATATATATATATATATATATATATATATATATATAATATATATATAAATATATAAATATATATATATATTTATATATATATATATATATATATATATATATATATATATATATATATATATATATATATATATATCATAAATATCCCAGATTTTGATATTTATAATAAATATCGGATATTTTCGAACCCTGATTAATATGCCCTTTTAATATAGAATTAAATGAAAAGTCAAAATTTCGTAAAATAAATAAAGCGTTTTATTTAAAAAAACTAACTTGACAATGAAAACTTTGTTTTAGAGAGACCTTGTATATTTACCAATCCTGTCAATGAAATTAGTCTTTCCAAACAAACATTTTTTATTTCAAGTTTTTTTTGGATCATCTACAGGGGCGAAGTAATTTCGTTTATAAATAGTGTTGGAACACCCTGTATAACACTTTAACAGTGACGAAAAATAAAAGATAAAAATATAACCCCCAAAAATTGTTTTAAAAATTTGATTTTTGGTAAATTGCCAAGATTGTAGCAGATAATTTTTCTGTTAATTTTTTTATAAAAACATATTAGCTAGATGTCACTGGTAGCTTAAAGAAATATAGTATGCCAAATGTTTAGAGTTTTTTAGCTTATGGAAAATTCTTAGTAATTGTTCTCACTAAATTGTCCTTGTAGATTACCCAGGATCATTTGACATATTAATATGCCATGGCATGCTCTTGGAAGGAGCTGTGATATATTAGATGATTTAAACTTCAAATACTAAATGTATTTTAGATATTATGCGCATGGCTGGAGGCGACAAGGCCAATTTGTCCCTCTTTGGCATAAAGGTGAAAAAACTGAAAAACAACCAGTTCATGTCAGTGATGTTGCTGCAGGAATAGTAGCTGCTATTAAAGATGATGATAGTGCTGGAAAGATATACCAAGCTGTTGGGTATGAGTTTATGATTATGTATTAATCTAGCAAACATCTTTTCTTTATTGGAAAAATAATACTTATAGTTATATAATTAAAACATGGCACAATAATATATTCCTCCTCAACATACTTAACAAAATTGCATGCAAATAAAATATTTCCTTTTTCTGTTACAAAGAAGAGAAACTATTTAGGCAAAATAAATTAGTTTGTCTTGAATTTGACAAAACGACCTTTTGCAAATACATAATTAAACTGTTTTTTTTTTTTAAGTAAAAGTTATAAGAAAATTAATACAATGTTCTAATTATTTTTTCTAGTAATAAAATTTAAATTCTATTAATATTTAGTCAAAAATTGGAAAGTGACTTATCATGATTAAGAATCAAACTATTAATTAATTTACGCCTAATCTGATAAGGTCACAATTATATAAAAATTAATTTTACTGTTACTGCTCACTGGTTACCCATTGGCATATTGTGCTCTCCTTTCTTTCTATAGAAGTCCGCTTTCCTTTATCAGGTCTATTCAAGGAAGTTTAAAGGTGTATGGAAGGCCGATGCTATAGAACAAAATTGTCTGGGCGTGCAGGGCAGCAGGAATAGGGGAATCGGCCCCCCGGAGTTTGCGCAATGAATAGTAGGTCAGATCTGGACTTCCATAATTCTTTGTTACTATCTATAAAGTTGGCATCATCAAATGTCAAATATAAACTACTTATACATTCACTGTTTTTTTTTGCACAAAATTAGTTATTGAACGATACTATTATAGAACATTTAGAATTATTGTGTAATATTGGATTTTATATCATCTGATTAAATATGGAAAAGGTAGATTGCGCCACTGTACAGCCTTCTATTTAAATGGCTAATATTTTTGGGAGTTTTGTATTTTTACCAAAAATCTTAGTAAAGTAAATGAAAACACGATTTTTTAAAATAAATTTTAAACATTGTATGATAGTTTCAATTTTGTGATAAAAGAAGGCCAAGATAGTGTAAATGAGTTTTATCTAATTGCCGTATTTAAGGATTGATACCTGAAAAATAAAACTTCGAAAAAAGTTACTTTAGATTTGTAACCAGCGCCTCTTTATGCAAAAAAATCATCGAAATCGGCAAGGGTCAAGAAAAATAAAAACTTGCCATAATTTGAACTGGTTATTTATGTTTTAGGGTCATAAAACATTTTATAAATTTATAATTTGTATAAAAGGACAATAAAATAGTGTCAGGTTAGGCAGGTAACATAAACAAATTTAACAAGAAGTATGGAATTTTTTACATAAGGGATTGAGAAACCAAAAATCTAATTTCTTTTTATAAAATACAGAAAAAGCAAAAAGCAACTTTAACATAAAATTGTACGTTCTTTTATTCAATTAGAGGGACCTGTATATATTAAATATTGCCGGGTCTACCCAGTAATTGATAATTTTGATCCTTTAAAAGAATGTACTAAATTATTAAAAGAAATAAGAGTACCTAAATGTAATTTATAATTTTTTTAATGATCCACAGAAATACACAAACATTGTGGTATCACTAAAATAAGAAGGTTTTTATCAATCCCAAAAACTTCTGCAACTACAAAATATAATCACACAAAGCAAAACAATCAAAATTAATATGGCGCAAATCACAATGAAAATGATGAAACCACAACGAAACCTTCGCTTGGAAGGAGGGTTAATGAGACGACTACGGTTGATGGTTCAGCGCGGATATAGTTTCATACGCGCCGCGCCGTTGCACCAAAAAACGGTACTCCGGCTCTCATAAAAGTATAATGTGTTGCATAACTACACACACTTCAGTGTGTAAGTAGGCAACACATTAAAATATTTCGTGGAATTTTGTTATTGCGCAGAACCGCCGGGCCCACTCTCACAGTTATTTTCATAGTGGGCTGGACATTTTTTGATTCCTTGGTTCTATTAGATTTCAACCAAGATGTTCATGTGGAAAAAGTTTCTGCTCTGTATATTTTCGAACAGTAATTTTTGGAAGAAGGTATTTATTTCTTGTATCCACATTTTTATTTGAAAATAATCTTGTCAAACTTACTTAAGTTAATAGTATTAAAATACATTAGAAATATTAATTAAATTATTTTAAAGACATCTAATAAGTTAAATGAAAAAGTTGGACTACAAAATATATTTAGTTTTTAGGCCGTATATATATACTGCTTAAAAGTAATGAATTATTAATAAAAGTTAATTAATTAATTGTTTCACAACCTGTTATTTTATAAATTTTATTAAAAAAATACTGTTATTACTTTTTATTGAATTGAATTTATGATTCTAAATCTGTAATGATAAATTTATACAAGATATTTCCTAAGTAATCTAAAATACTTAAGGAAGTGATTCCTCAAGTGTTTTTATAAAATAAAAAAAAGTTAAAATTAACATACAGTAAAATCTGGTTTAAACGACGTTGAAGAGACCATAAAAATTACGTCGTTATATGCGGAGGCTATATCCGAATCATCATAGAAAGACTTTTTTTTACAAATAATACAACATAAACAGTTATTTCCTTTAAACAACCGTGCATTTAGAACAAAAATAACCTTACACTGCTTACGTCAATATTAGTTGTAATAACCGGAATAAAAAATCAATAAACAAAATCATTTCGTCGCTATATCTGGATACGTCAGTATTTGTCGTAATAACCGAAATAAAAAATCAATAAACAAAATAATTTTGTCGCTATAGCCGGATACGTCAGTATTAGTCCTAACAACAGGAATTCGCTGAATGTCGTAAAATGTCTCGTTTCCAAAATACAGGGTGTTTTATTTTTCGGTTTGTTGTAATTACCCGGAAATGTTTACAGTGTTTATGAGTTTTAAGATGTTAATAATTATTGTTTATTTTGGTTGTACAATGTTTCAAATTATTCTTAAAACAAGTTATGTGTATGAAAATAAATTTATGTTTCACACATTTTTAATAAAATGCTTTTTTTCTCATGAACGAAGCTGCAACTAAAAATATGCTAAGAGACATTTTATGTCAGGTATTGGCTAAGGATTACAAATCAGATTAATAAATTTAAAAGTATTATTGGCACGCTCATATTTTTAAAAATAATTTTACACTTCGCCTACGTGAAGTCACCTGGAGAATTGATTACATTTTTATTTACACTAAATAATGCTCCCGTACAAACACTGTAAGCATTTAAAATTTGGAAAATAAAGACATTTTGATTTTCCAATAACTGCAAAAAACCAGAAAAAAAATTCAACACCCTGTATTTTAGAAACGAAACATTTCTCGACATTTGTTAATATGAACGTTTTTTTATAAAAACTCTTGGTGGTGATTACCCTCTTAAATATTTTAGATTACTTGAGAAACACTCTATATATCTTTATATCTTATAATATTTATTTATTTTATTTTTAGCCCAAAGAGATATCTGCTTTCTGAGATAGTGGATTATTTCTATCGTGTTATGAGAAAAGATCAGTACTGGGGCTACAAAAGGTATGATATGAAATACGATTTCTTGTTTCAATTAAGAATCACTCTTACTGAAAAATATTCTTTGAATTGGCCTATCGGAAACTTGCACTGGGATAAAATAGAAAGAGAACATCAGTCGGATATAGTCCAGTCTGATATACCAACTCTAGAAGATTTGGGCATTAATCCAGTTTCGATGGAAGAACAAATTCCCTGGGAGCTCAAACCTTGGACTTATGGTTTATATCACGGACATGACGTTGATGATCCTATTCCACCTCCAGAACCACCAAAAGCTCTAATATAAAATGTATATTATTGTTCGATATTTAATTCTTCTTAAATATAATTATTTAAAAGAATACATTTATAGCTACTTTGTTTCTCTTCAATCAAAGCATTCAAGTTCTTTAGCCATATTAAAGATTATTTGTATTTTTGAGAATATGCTTCTAATTTTACTCTAAACCTTGAAAATTATATACCAGACAAAATTGGACGTAATTTGAATTAAAAAAAAATAGATTTATAGTGTATAGCAATGATGAAATTTAATTGTTTATACTTATAGTCTAGAAAACGAAGCTGGAAAAAAGTGCAAAACATCGCAAGTTTTTCAAAATGCATAGATTTGCATGAAAATTTGGTATTTAGCTTAACTTAACCTCCTTGTCAAAATCTATATTATGCCGATGGGCGCTTTTTATTTTCTAGGGGTGAAAACTACCCTTTATTGCACAAACCTATAAAACTATACATTAAAGCTTAAGTTGATTAAAATTTGACTTAAATAAGTTCAAAAAGTAGTATTTTGTTTCTTTAAAACATTATTTGAAATATTTCAACATTTAAAAATTAACCCCTATTATGAATTTTAAAAAAATATTTACCCTAAAAAGTTAATATGTTATCACAGTGTTTTGCATGAAAATTTGGGATTAGGCTCAACTTACCCTCCTCTTCAAAATGTCCGTTATGCTGAAGGTTGCTTTTTATTTTTTAGGGGTGAAAACTACCCCTTATTGCAAAAACCTTCAATACTTTCATATTAAAGCTTAAGTCACATAAAATTAGCTCATATAAATTGAAAAATAGGTATTTCATTCTTTAAAATATTATTTATTTTATTTTAACCCTTGAAAATCAACTCTTATTATGATTTAATCAAAAAAAAAATATATATATTTACTCTAGAAAAATTAACATATTCTCACAGAGTTGTAATTAAAAAATGTGACTGCTCAGAAGTATTACTAATTTAGTTTTGTAATTTTTGAATCCCAAAAATCCACCCCTTACAATATTATAGTGCAAAAAATAGAACAAAACCGTGCATTTTTTAAAAAAATGCATCGAATCGCTTTTAGCATGCTCCAAAAAATTTTGGTTTTTAAAGCATTACTCCTTTAGATTTTGTAATAATTAAATAAAAACTATTTAAAACCCTTAATTTTTTAACTTGACTTGAAAGGGCTGAAACAAGGTAGTTCTCGTCTATACACACGCGTTTTCAACGTCTCACTTAATTTCGGTCATACAGTAAATAAAAAAAAGCAAAATATTTGCATTTCAAAAAGCTACAATTTGATATTTAGTAATTTTACGTATCTCCCTTTGTTTTCGAGTTATTTTCAAGAAAAGGTCAATTTTTATTAAAATTCTGAAAGTTGATTTTCACTTGCAGCTCCATTTTTTTCAAAACTAAGAAATTTAAATCGGTTAAAATTTTAGAATGTAGTTATGATACATAGATAAAGTATATTGAAAAAGGGCTACGAATCATTTTAATTAAAATGATAATTAGGGGGTTGTTTTCGAAGGTTTTTGCACTCAAAAAAATTTAGTCTAACCCTATTTTAATCATTACTCACTCAACTTTTACGATACATCTTTTTTTTGAAAGGAAGGTCTTTGCCAATGCTTTAAAAAAATATTATTAGTTTTCCTTGAAAAACACGTATATTTTGCGCTATTTCCCTTTGAATCTCTGAAATTTTGTGTTTGATGAATACCAGCTAACCTTTAACAAACCACAACTTGGTTTGTATTGGTCCCACAGCAATAACAACAACAACGTTTTATTTGTTTTTTTCAAAAGCTACAATTTTGTTATTTACAGTTTTTTGATAAAATTCATACTTATCGAGTTATTTGCAAAAAACCGATTAAAAACGTTGATTTTATCGACGAAAAACTCCGACTTTCGATCGCGAATAACTAGAAATTAATGCATTTTACAAAAAAAAAATCAAAGAACATGTTTTGCTTATAAAACATTTTTCTATCGATTCTTGCGGTCAAAATATATTTGATCCTTGGACTATTCCCTACCTACTATCAAACTTTCAAGTCATTTTGAAAACATTGCTAGGCAAAATGGTTCGTTTCCTGTCATGAAAAACATCAAGATTTCAGCTCAACTTGCATTTAGACTATTTCTTTAAGGCACATAAATATTGCCTAACTTGACACACTGCCAGTCGGAGCTAAAAAAAATGTTATTGCTGCATTGTAAAGACTTCTCTATTTATTCGTGTGCCACAACTTAACAAATAACTTATCTTTATAAAATGATACTAAATATAATATAATATCAGGTTCCCATCCACAGTTATTTTGTTCAGTTATAGTAGTAAATGACCCAAAGAAATATTATCCATATTCGTCAGTGTATACTGACGTATTATATTTTTTATACATGCTAAAATCTGATTGCTAATTTCCAAAAATCCGGCAGTGTACTAATTTAAAGTTCTCATTGTGGCAACTCCTGCAAAGTGAGGACCGCGAAAAGAGGTAATGCGAATTTTTATCAATCAAGCAGCAAACTTTCATAAACACACCTCCTTTGCAATGTTGTAAGTTTAGAGGCAGCAAAAATACTATTTAAAATAATGTTTCCTATTTTAAAGCAAAACATTATGTTGTTTTTTTTTTGGAGTGTGTTATCATTCCAAGCGTTTTTTAATTTCTAGTTGTAGCTAGGCAAAGCTGTTATCGATCAGGTTTATTGGTCGAGCTAAGACAAGACCGAAGTATTAGTAAAAGTATGCCCTTTTATGCTACGGAACCTTAAGCTAATTTATGTAATTGGGCATGTTCTTGGCCATTTATTTGGTGTTAATTGTTTAATTTTATAAGTTGCCTATAATAATAATAATACATTTGTCTCTCCGATAGCGTAGTGGTCAGAGTCTCGGCTGGCCGCGCCGGCGATCCGGCTTCGATTCCCCGCCGGGGAGACATATTTAGATAGTAGTTATTTAAAATAACGTCGGTGATGGCACTACCGCGTTGTCTAAAAAGTGCTGTGAAATGCAATATTTGCATGTTTCAGTGCTTGGACAGCATTGATGGAACTGGGGAAAAAGATGGGTTAAACATCGGAAAACCCGGCACTCACGGTACTCTGGTACTTAGGAGTATACAGGGTGTCCGGGTTTATGTGGGAAATCTCTTGGATCCAGGTAGAACATCGAAAAATAATAACGAACGTTCCTATAAAAAAAATTCCTACAGGCCTTCATTACGAAAATACAGCCGCCTAAAGGACGCCGCTGGAAATTAGTTTTTCTTAAAGTACTTTTAAACTACTCGGTATAGTTTAATAAAAATTTTATGTGATAAACACTATTAAGGACCTTTTAAAATGATATCCTTAAAATACATTTACCTTGTTTACTTTACCAGGGGCGAACTAGGTTGTACACTTTAATGCCTTTAACACCTTGTATGTTAAAGCCTCGAAAAAAAATTTTTAGATACCTGGAACCTTACACTAAATAAAAGGTACTCTTGTTCATTATCGATAAAATGAACCGTTTTGGAGAAAAAAATTAATAAACTAGCTAATGTTTTTTTTTTTTTTTTTTTTTTAATAAAAAGAAATGTGATATTTTTCTTTTTTTCTGCTCACCAAATTGCGATACGCCAGTCATTCAAAGAACAGAGAAATTTAATTTTAAGTTATTTAATTTAAAAAAAATACATGTTCTTAAAAAATTGCAAAAACAAATTATGTAAACAAAAGTTAAATTCTTCAATTCGAACAATTAATTATTAAAAACTTCATAAGTAGGTTCGACGTGGGCTCCGTGAACTGTAATAAATTCGCGGGCACGACGAATCGAGGACTGCTGCACTCGCCACAATAACCCTGGATTGTTTCTTATATCATTACAATGAAATGTAATTCTTTGGAGCAGTTCTTCCCGAGTATCGACTGGAGTGAAATACACTAAGGTTTTGAGATGACCCCATAGATAAAAATCTAATGGTGTTAGATCCGGAGACCGAGGAGGCCAGGCAATAGGTCCTCCTCTACCTATCCAACGGTTTGCAAAAACATTATTTAGGTGGTGCCTTACACCAACGCTGAAATGAGGTGGGGCTCCATCATGCATAAAAAACATATCTCGGCGGGTTGCAAGTGGCAAATCTTCTAAGAAATCCGAAAGATTGTTCTGGAGGAACTCCAAATAAAGGTCTCCGTTAAGTCCTGGCGGCAATATGAATGGCCCGATCAAATAATTGCCAATGATCCCTGCCCAGATATTTATTGACTGGAATTGATGTTGATGATGAGAAACAATAGTAGCATGGGGATTTTCATCAGCCCATACATGTAAGTTATGTAAATTTACAATTCCATTTTTGGTAAACCCTGCTTCATCCGTAAAAAGAATCGAGCTGATAAAGTTAGGGTTAATTCGCTGCTGATCTAACAGCCAGTTTGCGACGTGTATTCTACGAGCAAAATCTCCAGGAATTAGTTCATGCACTTTTTGTAGGTGATATGGGTACAACAGTTGTTCTTGAAGTACCTCATGTACAATTGATTTGGACGTATGAAGCTGAGTGGCTTATTTTCGAGTGCTCGTTGTAGGAGTATCAGCTACAGCATCTAAAATGTATTCCTCCAGTTGTACCGTACGTGCTGTTCTTCTCCGACCACCATTATTCTTTTTTTTTTCAAAACCTCCTAAAATTGCATTTAAGAAAGTCAATAATATCACCTTATTACGTGGAAACCAAAAACCCACCAGTTTCCCTTAGACGTTGATCAACTCGTTGAAATGTCTTCTGATCTGGAATAATGCGATTAGGAAATCTTTCTTCGTACAATCTTTTTGCTTCCAATGCATTGCAAGACGCGAGACCATACATAAGATGCATATCTGCATACTCAATAAAAGTAAATTCCATATTTTGACGCAATTTAAATTAAATTCACCAAGAAATCCAAAAATTAAAAAAATATTATCGAATAAAGGATGAATATGTTGACAATGTAAAAGATGATAAGTTCTAAATGATAGGTACTCGTATTTGCTTAATTTGTAGTTATAGCAACGTGTGCAACAATAGTGCGTTCAAAAAATTAAGAAATAAAAAAATTCCGATAGATAAATAAGATACAATACCATTTTTGTTTACTTTTTTTTTCAGTTTTTTTAGGTTTAGTTTTTATCTCTAGAATGACAAAAAAGAAACAAAGATAGGTTTACATTTTTTTAAATAAGTTCGTAAATGTACCTTTTTAGGACACCACTGCATTTTTAAGAACATGTATTTCTTTTAAATTAAATAACTTAAAATGAAATTTCTCTGTTCTTTGAATGACTGGCGTATCGCAATTTGGTGAGCAGAAAAAAAGAAAAATATCACATTTCTTTTTATTAAAAAAAAAAAAAAAACATTAGCTAGTTTATTAATTTTTTTCTCCAAAACGGTTCATTTTATCGATAATGAACAAGAGTACCTTTTTTTAGTGTAAGGTTCCAGGTATCCAAAAATATTTTTTTCGAGGCTTTAACATACAGGGTGTTAAAAATATAGGCATTAAAGTCTACAACCTAGTCCGCCCCTGGCAAAGTAAACAAGGTAAATGTATTTTAAGGATATCATTTTAAGAGGTCCTTAATAAGGTTTATCACATAAATTTTTTATTAAATTATACCGAGTAGTTTAAAAGTAATTTAAGAAAAACCAATTTCTAGCGGCGTCCTTTAGGCGGCTGTATCTTCGTAATGAAGGCCTGTAGGAATTTTTTTATAGGAACGTTTGGTATTATTTTTCGATGTTCTACCTGAATCCGAGAGATTTCACACATAAACCCGGATACCCTGTATATGTATATGTCTAATATATAGTATGTATATGCAAAATCCTTCGTGAGCTGTCACTAAGATAAAGATTAAAAAAATTGTTTTAATATTTACCTTAATCTCCATATTTAAGGGTTAATATTTAAAGAAAAAAACAAATATTTATTAAAAAATAATAATATATTCAGTATAAAACTATACTTTGGACAAAAACAATTTAAATTTCTATTTATATAAATATATTCAAATAATTCAATTGAATAATCGAATACATATAAAAAACAAATATTTATAAAAAGATAATATATATTCAGTATAAAACTATACTTTGGACAAAAACAATTTAAATTTCTATTTATATGAATATATTCAAAAAAATCAATTGAATAATCGAATACATATTTTATTTAACAAATTTTAAAGGGTTATTGGCAATTGGAACATTAGGAAGAAGATAAAAATATCTATTTTTAAAACCACTAAAACATTTTAAAGTAATCAAAGACAAAATTTTTTGATTGAAGGGTACAGGGGAAAAACCAATGCAAGTTAAAAAATATAAAAATACAATGATGCAGTCAAGTTGTTTTATATACCTTTAAAATTTAATAAGACAAGTAATAACGGGAAACGTAGTTTTTTTCCAGGTTTTGTTTTAATAACGACCTAAATTTTGTTAGGCATGCTTGGCGATGTCTCTAAGATATCTGAAAATAATAATACAAACGAAAAAGCGTTAAAAAATTAGATGTTAGAAGTTAAAAATGTTGCTAAAAAACTTCCTGCCGCGATATTCGAAACTGGAAGTAACTGTCAGTGTAAGCAGTATGAATGTTTAAAAAATATACCTGCCATTGAACGAAGCGCTTTAATAAGACAATTCAATGATATTGGATATGAAAATGGTACTGATGCACAAAATTCTTACCTGTGGAGGCATATTTCTTTAAAACTTGTGTTTGGTTGAAAGCAAAAAATGAAAAAGAAGCTAGATTAAAAGAAAGTTCTTATAGGTACAAAGTGAGAGTGATTAGGAATGGTAAAAACCATTCCGATTACATATAATAAAAAAATCCTTAAGGAAAACCGGTAAGTCTCTGAAAGATGGACGGGAAAAGCACAATAGCAGACTTCATAAGTTCACCCAGCAAACTCGAGATTTGGTTATTAACTTTTTTTGGATTTTTACACTTTCACGGTATGATTTCTTAGAATCTGAGAAGCCTCTACAGTTAAACAATTCTGAATGGTTTTATAAAAAGAAAAGACATGCTAAAAAAGAAGCTCAACAGTCATCAACCACTGAGGGCATAGCTATAGATTTTGGAAAAATGGCCCACTACACACACTACACCAAACATTACTTCTACAGAGGTGTATTTTAGAAGACAGATATCTTTCTTCATTTTTAATGTACATATTTTATAAATCGGTGCCTCAGTCATGTTTATATATGATGAAACGATTGTGAAAAAGAGGTCAGATAAAGTTGCATCAATGCGTTTTATTTTATTGGAAACTACATAGATCCAGCTATTAAAAAAAATCATGTCTTTGCTGACTCAGTTGGCGGTCAAAACAAAAATCATACCCTTATTCAATTTTTTCACTATGCAACTGTCGAATTATAGAGATTTAAAAAGGTAATAATAACTTATCCAGTGCGCGGTTACTCTTTATGGAACCAGATTAAGACATGGGATTGGTTCCTAAAACAGGAAGGGCTGAAACTCCAGATGTCTGGAGAGAAGTAATCAAAGCCGTCAGAAACAAAACAGGTTCGTTGTATGTATAAAAATTGGGGTATTTTTTGGCACTTGTAAAGGACCAAAAAACCCCGAAGAAAAAGCAAACCCAACAGAATCCCAAGAACCTGACCAACTCAATAATGGATCAATTCCTCTGCCTAAAGAAAAGTGTGCGGATCTCAAAATACTTATGAAGTTTTGTGAAGATAAAGGGTTTAAGGAGTATTATGTTCAACTTCTTGCTGCACAACACCCTGACTTGCCTTTTATCGAGACAGATGATGACATACCCGATGGTCAAAGTGATAATTAGGTTAATTTACTTATTATTTCCTGACTGTGTATGCAAAATGCAATGCAAATGTTAAAATAAAAAGATATTCTACCAAAAAAAAAAAATGTGTTACAAAATTCAGGAAAGAAAACAACCCAATCAACTTTTTGTTTAAATAAATAATATATTTCCCAAAAAAAAATAAAACCGGCATTCTTGTAGTACAAAATAAAAAAACAAGAAACTGTTCACGCAAAATAAAAAATAGGTTAGTTCTATTTGTAGCGTTTTAAACTATTATCCTTATGGCGTAAAATATCACTTTTTGGACTTTTTTTTGGTTTTTCCCCTGTACCCTTCTTATATCAACTAACCAAGATATAGAAAATAAAAACAATAACAAAAACATTACCCCTCAGTCAAGTCAATACAAGGTAAAACATACACCGTCAAATAATATATATAAAATGGACAAACTTAATAAACAACTCAACAATATGTATGGACTCATAAAATTAAGTATAATGCAAAAATATAAAAAAAGTAATTTTTTAAAAATATAAAAGTTCTTCTAAAGAGGATACCTAACTTAGTTTAACAACTGTATTAGCTTTAACGCGTACCCTCGAAATCCCATAAACTTAAAAATAAAAAGTTCAGCGATCGTCTCGCCGGTGCGCTTTTAATAATACACTGGCATTTGAGCGGTAAGTCGGTTTTCTGAATCTTTGTGTTATTTCTTGTTTTAAAGTTTATTTGTTTGCTTTCTGCAGTTGACTAATCAAAGTTTGTTTTTCTATTTATTTAATTCTGTTAGGGTTTAAAGGCCAAAATGGGGCCTGTTTATATCAACTTAGTTATTAGAGTTCTATTTTTGTGACTTTAAAAAATAAAGTTTAACCACACTTAAAGAAACATAACTATAGCGTTGCAGAATCGCCTAATTAATAAACCTGTTAACAGCTTGTGGCTTTGGAAATAGAAATAATAGATTTAGTGCGTCAAAATTTAATTAATCGAGTACAAATGTGGATACAAGCCTGAGGACAACAGTTCCGGCATCTGGCATAAAAGTAAAGGCATGTAGTTACCTGATTTTTTATTTAATAAAATATTTTAAATTGCATTTTCTTTACATTAAATAAATTGCCATCCTGACGCTTTAATTTCTTGGAAAAATATTATCGCTCCTTAGTCATCTACCTATAAATAACTATGACCCACTTTTCAGTGGCGTTAAGATTTGAACGAGTTTTTTTTTTCATTTTTTAAATGTTATCGTTTCCAAACTTCATTTCATATTCCCACAAATTAGTAATTTTTTTTATTCAACTTTATGTTGTTGGCATGCATGAAAATTCGAGACTAATAAAGTTTTTAAAATGATAATTTTCTGTGCTGATATTTGTTACAAACTTTACAATACTGTTTTTTTTTTATCTTCTGCAGAAGCATTTGCTAACAATGCCATAAGCTTATACCATCAGTAACTCAAATCGCTCAATATGAAGATCTTTTATTGTGTTGTTTAATTGTTATTACCTTTTATGACACATTTTCTTTCGATAATTCTTGGTTTTGTACCATAGCTTTGCTCTAAGGAAACTCTCCAGCGCCAAGCCTCCCAAAAGTAATTAAAAAAACCATATATTTCAAGAGAATGACTATAATCCAGATCTTTCAGTAAACTTTCCTCTCACAGATGACGTACAGGGTGGGAATTTTATTAGGTTCCTATACATTTTCTCAGAAACTGTAGACTTAAAAAAAAAGTTCGGACAAAAGTTTCTTGGAATAATTTATACATTTAATTAATTCCACTTTCACATATACAGGGTGTTCATTGTGTTGCCCACCCGTGTTCACTTCCTTATTTTAAATGGGACACCATATATATTATTATGGGTCTGTGTCGCAACGTTTTGGATTTACTGACGTTTTTGTTTCATTTTTGACCTATCTTTAAATTAATAAAAAGACGGTAAATATTCCTTTTTTTAAAATTTGTTCACGTAAAAAAATACAAAAGCTTATTTTATCTACGTTTGCAAGCAAAATTTTTTAAGTTTTAAAAATAAATCAGTGTTGCCATGTCTTGTTCATCGTAAAATTTCTTGAATTTTTTAAATGCAAACCCCTGTATATAATAACAACTCTATATAAAGAATAAAAAGACCTTTTCAACGATGTGTAACAACATGGGTCTGCGAATCACCGTTTCGAAGTTATGGATGATTGTCTTCAGGAAAAGTAATATTTTTCTTTTTCCAACCACACTACACCCAGGATCCTTAATATTATGAATCAATACAATAAATTAGATTTAAGAGATATTAATTCATAATATAAAGTATACAAGGTGTAGTATGTTCGGAAAAAGAAAATTACTTTTCTTGAAGACAATTATTCATAGGTTCGAAACAATGACTCATGTTGTTATACATCGTTGAAAAGGTCTTTTAATTTTTTATATAGATTTAGTATTATATACAGAGGGTTGTATTTAAAAAACTCAAGAAATTTTACGATAAACAAAACATGGCAACACTGTTACATTTTTAATTTAAAAAAAAATGCCTGCTAATATAGATAAAATAAGCTTCTGTAATTCTTTTTACGTAAACAAATTAAAAAAAAAATATATTTACCGTATTTGTATTAATTTAAAAATGTCAAAAATTAAAGACAAACTTCAATAAATCCGAAACGTTCCGAGACAGACCCATACTGTTACCTATCGTCGAACTTACCTTTGGAGGCGCTTTCCAAATATATAATAATAAATAGGGTGTCCCATTTAAAATAAGGAAGTGAACACCGGCGGCCAACACAATGAACACCCTGTATATGTGAAAGTGAAATTAGTTAAAAGTATAAATTAATCCACAAAACTTTTGTCTAATCTTTATTTTTCAAAATTTTGCAGTTTCTGAGAAAATGTATAGGACCCTAATAAAATGCCCACCCTGTACATCCCTGTACAAACTAGAATTTATATGGAATGCGCCCTCCCAGTAACAACTTATGGTAGCGAAACATGGGTCTTAACAAGAAAAATACTTAATAAGTTAAAGGTGCACCAAAGAGCTATAGAGCGGAAAATGCTAGGAATAACACTTAAAGATAACAAAACCAAGGAATGGATAAGAATAGCATAGAACTAGGGTAGAGGATATAACTAGACGAGTAGGTGCTCTAAAATGAAACTGGGCTGGACACGTTGCCCGAAACACGGACAACTGGAGCGGAAAAGTGACGAGATAAAGACCATGGGGGGAGAAAAGAGGCATCGGCAGACCAGAGCAGAGATGGTATGATGACATTAAACTGACAGCCGGACTAAACTGGTATCAGGTGGCACAAAATAGGAATACCTGGAAGAATATGAGAGAGGCCTATATCCAGAGGATAGAAAATGGCTAAGAAGAAGAAGAAGTGCATCCAGATCGTGCAAACACCTATGAGAAACGAAAAGATTTTTCTAGGAATCAATCTCTCCTTTCCTTAAGTGACAAATACATCTAGATTCCCTGGACCAAAACGGTTACCCACACTATCCTCTTAAGAGCTGGTGCTTACTTGATGATAAAACAAAACTGAAAAAAAAAGCTGACAAATCCAATCCTGACAAAAATGACAATTAATGCTGATACTAATTTGTCAGGTTGCATTACCAACATAAAAATCCATTGTGAAAATTTTTATAACATTGTCTCTTAACTCTGAGAACTTAATTCCCTAATTAGGCTTTACTGAACCTCTCTTATGGGTTTTGTTATGAATAAAAGTGTGTCTTTAAGTAATTATTTTTTTTCTATTTTTATCCACTATCTATCAGAAGGTCAATAAGGCACCGCAATTATTGTCATATTTTCTTCTATTAAGAAAAATTACACTACAGTAACGAAAGTTTTTATGAATTTAAACATATATTATTATTTCTTTCTTAGCTCAAAGTAAACAATTATTAAGTACCTAATAGAGTTGTTAAGTCTTAACACTTTCGCAAAAGCTTTTTCTCACTTACAAAAAAACATTTATCTGATTATGTAGGCGGTCTGCATAAACTTCTTTTTCAGATAAAGCTTGAAAAAATATTATTTTCCAAGAGAAAGTATTACAAAAACTAGGCTGGTAACATTGTGGACATTTTGATGTTTTATTTACTTTATTTTAGTTTACACGCACTGAGTCTTAAAATCAAAGACTATGCAGACGCCTTGATTTGAATTTTAATCTAGTTTTTAAGAGCTACCTTTTTAATTTTTTGGGACATATTTACAACAAAAAACATTGTGTCTAACATTCTTATTATTATCGTTTTATTATTTAGGTAATTTTTTAAACGATTTTTTCGGCTTGGTCTCATCTGGGCTTTCAGAGTGCTTCTTTTTTGAAAAAATATCTTCGAGTATCCACGCAACAGCAGTAGCGTAAGTACAGATATTAAGAATGTGAAGTGTAATAACATAATTATCTACCGCATCTCGAATCCAACCTGAAATAAAAGTGAGTGTGTTAATTTTTTTAAATATCAATAAGTCCGTCTACACCTTTTTTTAATATTTTGGTGTACTTATTATTGGTTATTCTTAACGTCGAACAATTATCTTTACAAAATAAAAAATAGGGATTTTTTATTTATCAGTTTATAAATAATGTACTGTATGGTGTGGCCTTTAAATGTGCTTTATTTGCTCTAATAGAAAAGAACATATTATATCCAAAATATTTGCTAAAATGGCAAAGTCAGTAATCTTAAATAAAAATGCATTATTAATCGATAAGCTAAGTACTAACACACAGTGGGTTTCTAGATTTTAAAAAATCAGTAACACATCCAATCGAAACGCGCCGGTATGTATGGAGGTAAGTAACACGCGGCATCGCCATTCGGGATGCCATTTCGTATTTTTCAATGTAACACGCGGACTGGCCACATGGAGGTAAGTTACACCCATCATTGCCATTCGGAAAAAAAGTACCTAAGTAATTTATTAATAAGGAGAAATAAAACCATTTTTACCCGACTACAAAAAAGGAGGAGGTTTGCAATTTGCCCGTATGTATTTTTTTTTGTATGTTTGACGATTACTCCATAGTTCAAAGGCCAATTTTTATGACTCTGTTTTTGTTAAACTCAGGAGGATCTAAGGTGATCCCATTCAAATCTTGTTCGAAAATTCATTCCCTTAGGGGGTAAATAGGGGATGGTCTATCTTTTGGACGGTCTTCGGTAAGAATATATAATTTTTACTCTTATTTTTAGTGGCTTTCAACAAATAGAAAAAGTTTATTAAAAAAAACATATATTTTATTCTTAGAGCGGTAAAAAGATGTTTTTTAAACTCAGGTAATATTAAGAGATATTTAGTTTTTACGCCTAATTAATATAGCATTTAATTCAAATGGAATCTATTTAAAAAAAAATATGTATATATTTCATAGTTACCTATTAATCCCATTTTGTATGGTTATGAAATGGAACAACATGACATTTAGTTTTCTTTATCGCTTTTCGAAAAGTGGATAAAATAAGGAATCACTATTTAGAAAAAAAATGTTTAATAATTAAAAAAATGTAAGTATTATAATAAAGAAAATAGTTATTTCGCTATTTTTCTGTCACCCAATCCTTTATTGTTTCCTACATATTTGCCAAGCAAATGTGTGCAACTAGCTTTAAAGGGCCAATAAAGAGAGCGTTTCAATTATTTGCATGATTGACTGTGGATTTTGGATATTTTCGCGGTAAAAGAGTATAGTGCAAAGTAGCACTCGATATCACCAGTATTGTGCCAGTAAATTGGCCAGCTCGCGTGTTACTTTTAAAACTACGACCGGCATGCCGAATGACGATGCCGCGTGTTACTTACCTCCATGGCGCCGGTATCGATAACCATTTTCTTAAACGGTTCAGCCGACTGTCAAATCGCAACAGTATTGCAATTTTAATCTGAATCGCTCAAAAACGTAATCTACTACTTCTCAGCTACAACTAAAGGGAATACCTTAACTGGCATCATTATCCATCCCTTAACGGGCCAATGGAATAACATTGGATATGCCTGTTTCCCATATGATGCTAGATACATAATCTTTTTTTTGCACATTAACTGATTTTTCCTCTAGAAACTCTAGACAATCTAGACTATCTTGCTCCAGTGGTTGATTTCCACAATACCTTACAGAAATGATTTTAATTGCGTTTCTTGAATTAGCCTAACAATTGCACAAACTGAGTATTTACTGGCATTAAATATAACCTAACATTTATATATTTTTGTTTTTTTAAATATTATATATTTTATTAATCATGTGTTATTTTACTCTTGCATTTATTTTTTTTTTGATAAAAAGGTACTTACCTACTACAGGACCCAGAATAATAAAAAGTAAACCGCTAGTGGCCAGTTGTAAACCAGAAGCTGCTGGTAACTTTTCTAAGGGTACGTAGGATGGTATTACAAGAGCTATAAAAATAGTCCGGAGTCCCTTGCCTGCTCCGATAATAACTGCTACTATTAATCCCCATATGTAAGTTTGTGTGTGAACCAAAACTAAAAAAAAACAAGTTGTAATTTAATGTATATTCGAAAATGTCTGTTTTAGGAGAATAAAAAATAATATATATATATATATATATATATATATATATATATATATTTATATATATATATATATATATATATATATATATATATATATATATATATATATATACAAAGTGCCACAGATTCGAGTGCATGCATGGGGATCTCGGAAACCGTAAGAGATACGAATCGGTTAAATTATGGCAAAGTTGTGTATTTGCGTAACTAACCATGTCCACTTTAGAAAGTTGCAAAATTCCGAGTACTTCCGGAGATATCTGGGAAAAACCGAAATTTGCCAATTTCGTTTTTATATTTTTCTGACGTTATTTAAAAAGATATGGAAAAATAAAAGACACTTTCTTATGGCCACTTTTTAAGCTCTACAAAACAACGTTGAGTGATTTTCCGTACGACGTTTCGTTTTCGTAAAACCATCATCAACTTTATTTTTTTAAATATGGACCTGGGTTTTTTATTTAATTTTTTTGAACTCCTAATTATCCCAATTACAAAAATGTATAACACTTTATATTTATTAACAAATATAGAACGCCCCTATAAGAAATGATGTGCGTTCCTTGTCTAACTCATTGTCTCTTATGGAAAATATGTTTATTTAACAGAAAAATATTAAGTGTTATACATCATTGTAATTGGGATTCTAACTGCTTCAAAAAAATGCAATAAACAATTAAGTGTCGTATTTAAAAAAATAAAGTTGATGATGGTTTAACGAAAACGAAACGTCGTACGGAAAATCTCTCAACGCTGTTTTGTAGACCTTAAAAAGTGGCCATAAGAAAGTGTCTTGTTTTTTCCTATCTCTTTAAATAACGTCAGAAAAAAATAAAAACGAAATCGCCAAATTTCAGCTTTTTCCGGATATCTTCGGAAGTACTCGGAATTTTACAACTTTCTAAACGGCATGTTGTTAGGTACCTAAATGCGCAACTTTGCCATAATTTAACCGACTTCGTATCTCTTACGGTTACCGAGATCCCCATGCATGCACTCGAATCTGTGGCACCCTGTATATATATATATATATATATATATATATATATATATATATATATATATATATATATATATATATATATATATATATATATATATATATATATATATATATATATATATATATATATAATATATATATATATATATATATATATATATATATATATATATATATATATATATATATATATATATATAAAAATATATATATATATATATATATATATATATATATATATATATATATATATATATATATATATATATATATATATATATATATATATATATATATATATATATATATTATAATATATATATATATATATATATATATATATATATATATATATATATATATATATATATATATATATATATATATATATAATATATATATATATTAATATATAGGATAGGTTCAGTAATTTTAAAAAATATTTGTTAAACAATTAAAAATATCAACGGAACAAACAATACTTTACGACTCAGACTTAAAAATTGGTTAAATATGGGATAATAACCAAAAAGCAAAACTCCGCCCCCCTTTTGGCAAGGAGGTTGCGGATTCATTACCATCTAGGCCGGTATGTCCACAGTAGGGTAACCTTGTTGCTTTGACCCAGTTTGGTCAGCGCATCCTTGCAATTCCAGATGGTTTCCGAATTGCACCGGCTGGATTCATGAGCCTTAAGAGCTGCTTGACTATCGGAGAATATTTTAACTGTCTTACGTGTGCAGTGCCGATGAACCAGCGTTCTAGCTCACATCTCCGCTTGAAATATGGTTGCGAGAGTACCCAGGCTGAAGCAAAACTCTGCCCTCGGCCTCTGTCCATATACTCCAGCTCCAACACCGTCCTTGGGTTTGGAGCCGTCGGTGTACCAAGACGCGGCATCGTCATTCGGCATGCCGCTCGTAGCCGGTCGTAGTTTTAAAAGTAAGACGCAAGCTGGCCAATTTACTGGCACAATACTGGTGATATCGAGTGCTACTTTGCACTTACTCTTTTACCGCGAAAACATCCTAAATTCACAGTCAATCGAGCAAACAATTGAAACGCTCCCTTTATTGGCCCTTCAAAGCTATATAATATAACATTCGCTTGGCAAATATGTGGATTAGGTGACAGAAAAATAGCAAAATAACTATTTTCTTTATTATGATACTTACATTTTTGTTAAATTATTAAACATTTTTTCTAAATAGTTATCTTTTATTTTATCCACTTTTCAAAAAGGGATAAAAGAAACCAAATGTCGTATTGGTCAATTTCATAATCATACAAAATGGGATTAATAACCATGAAATATATACATATATTTTTTAAACGGACTTCATTTGACTCGAATGCTATTTTAATTAAGTGTAAATACTAAATCTCTCTTAATATTACCTAAGTTTAAAAAACATCCTTTTTTTACCCCTTTAAGAATGAAATGTATGTTTTTTTTAATAAACTTTCTTTATTTGTTAAAAGCCACTAAAAATAAGAGTAAAAATTATATATTTTTAACGAAGACCCTCCAAAAGATAGACCATCCCCCTAATCCAAAACATAAAAAAAAATATATACATACGGGCAAATTGAAAACCTCCTCTTTTTTTAAAGTCGGGTAAAAAATGGTTTTATTTCTTCTTACAAATAAATAACTTAGGTATCTCTTTTCCGAATGGCAATGATGGGTGTCACTTTCCTCCATGTAGCCAGCCCGCGTGTTACATTCAAAAATATGAATGGGCATACCGAATGGCGATGTCGCGTGTTACTTACCTCCATGCAGCCCGGAGCAGGTCAGTCGTTTTCCGACTCCAGTCCTCCCTAAATTTTAGGGTACTCAATTGTGCAAAGAACGGACTACCGAACGGATTTTGTTTACACATTCGTGGTCGGCTAGTTCTGTATTTTGTAATTTCTGCAATATCTTCTTTTTGTTATTTATGAATTAGTTGTTACTTATTTGACATCACCATAAAAAGAAACCCAATTTGTAATTGGATACTTTCAACAAAATTATTTCCACTTTGCACCTCCCCTTGCTAACTTAAAGTCCTTGAAGTCCCAAGATCAAGTTCCGCAAAAAGCATTACTTTTTTTATTACTTTTTTTCCTAAAATATTACTTTAAAAAAACTTTAAATGATTATAAACCTAAGCACAGATAATTAAGTCCAACATTTAAGGAAAGTCTTAGCCGAAAAATAAGGAACCTTAACTTAAAAATAATTACATTATGCATCAAAACTTACGTGACTATTTTTTTAACCAATATCCACTGTAAAATTCAATTTTGTTAATTTTATATGCTTCTTAACGATTTCTTTGTAAATTTTATGCTGCACCATCATCAAAATTAATTTTTCTTAATGCACCAATTTCCATAAAAAAAAAATAAATAACATTTAAAATATTTGCAATGCTCGTGTACTTTTTGGCAAACACTAAACAATATCTTTCTATAGAAAAAATGATAGCTATGATCTTTCAACTTAGAAATCAGAAAAATATTACAGTAGATTTATGTTCTGAAACAGTAATTAAACCTTGGGTTAAACTTACGGATCTCACCAAAAACATGCATGTAAAACAGAAACCAAGTTCTGGTTGGTTTTGTTTAGATATCAGGAAATATACAAAACATATTTTATTTTTAGTATGGAAAATTTCAAATGCCGATGTTTTAAAAACGGAAGAGATAATTAGATTTGGTAGAAAATCCAAAAAAAAAATATTTTATTTAAAAACTTTTTTTATTATTATTTTTACCTATTTGTTGACTCTCCTTGTTTTGGAGATATAGCGGTTTTATTCCGGCTTATTATTTTCTTGTGAGCGTATTTCACGAAATTTTCAAAAACAAACACAAGGATCTAACTACATCTTTTTGTGTTTTTTAAAATTTGTAATTTAGTTCTACATCCAACGTTTCGGCATTTTTCAGTTATTTTCAAGTTGACTTTTGTTAAAAAAAGAAACTACCTTTTTCCAGAAAAAGTAATTACTTCTTTATTGAACGATTAAAAAAAATGAATTGCAAGTATTGTATTGTTGTAATTATGGAGGACTAGAGGAAGAAGTTTATTATAGTCGTATTTATCCCAGACAATATAAGGTTTTTTTTTAATTAAATATGTTATTTTTTTTAAGAAAACTATTTGGTTTGTAAATTAAACAAATAATTTTTTTTAAGAAAATAGCTTGAAAATTGGAAGACTTAGTCGATAATAAAAAAATTTGAAAGATTATTTATTTAACTAGAGCTGCATAACAATTCGGTTTCCGTTTAAGCAATTTTGCACTTGTATAATTTTCTAAGCCTAATAAAAAAAGAAATAAACTAACCATAACTAATCAAACTTTACTAAACCAGTTTATTAGGGCAATAATAGTTTTTAATTATTTTTTTGTTACGTGAAGTAAAAGGTGAAATGGAGCTGGTCTCTATCCATTGATCTTTGTAGTAATTTTTATGACCTAAAGATCGGTAATTTCAAATACCATTCTTTGTAAAGTAAGGCAGGTTTTTTTTTTCATGTTTTACCAATGCTTTAAATGAAAATTTGTATAAACAATTACTAACATTGACAGGTTAACAGACATTGTCAAAATAAAATATTATATTGATTTTGTTTAGGATTATATGTTCTTCATATTGTACTAGCCAGTTTTTGACAGATTCAAATTTTGCTTTTTGGTTATTATCCCATATTTAACCAATTTTTAAGTCTGAGTCGTAAAGTATTGTTTGTTCCGTTGATATTTTTAATTGTTTAACAAATATTTTTAAAATTCTAAACCCATCCTATATATATATAAAATATATATATATATATATATATATATATATATATATATTATATATATATATATATATATTTATATATAATATATATATATATATATATATATATATATATAAATATTAAAATATATATATTATATATATATATATATATATATATATAATATATATATATATATATATATATATATAGGATAGGTTTTTGCGGTTTGATCTTGGGATTTCGGCCAAACGGGGGGTCAAAGTGGAATATTTTTTTAAAAGAAATTTTTTGGGTTTCTTTTTTGGGATGTCAAATAAGTAAAAATTTCATAAAAACGAAGATATTCAAAATTTAAAAAATCAGTCCGAACAAATTTTAAAAAAAACCTGGAGCCCGCTTTGTTAACCCAAAATTTGGGGAGGATAGCGGAAAACGTGCCCTCTGGGGCCCTTGGGTGCCGCTTTCTTCCCCATTCTTTTTTTTGAATAAAAGGGGGCGGAAGGGGGAAATACCCCCATCGAGGAAAAAGATACCTAAGTTATTTTTTTTAAAGAAAAAAAAACCTTTTTTTTCCCATTTAAATTTTTTTTTTTTTTTTTTTTATTTTTTGGATTGGGGGAGGGCTA
The DNA here is from genome assembly GCA_019359885.1 of Listronotus oregonensis. Lineage (NCBI taxonomy): Eukaryota > Metazoa > Arthropoda > Insecta > Coleoptera > Curculionidae > Listronotus > Listronotus oregonensis. Next base: position 289,716 of record JAHBCN010000123.1, on the reverse strand, counting down.
TTTTTTGGAGGTCTTTTTAAAAATAAAAAATTTTTACTTTTTTTTTAGTGGTTTTTCAAATAAAAAAAGTTTTTTAAAAAAAAACAACATTTCTTTTAAAGGGGGAAAAAAGGATGTTTTTTAAAATTAGGTAATAAAAGATTTAGTAAACCAATTAAAATACATTGAGTCAAATGGAAAATCCCAAAAAAAATATGTATATATTTCATGGGTTTTTAAACCCCTTTTTTTTGATTATGAAATTGAAAACCCCATTTGGTTTTTTTTCCCTTTTTGAAAAAGGGGAAAAAAAAAAAGATAATATTTGAAAAAAAATTTTAAAAAAAAAATGTAAGTATCATAATAAAAAAAAATAGTTAGCTATTTTTCTGTACCTTAATCCCCCATATTTGAACTGTTTTTAAAAATTTGAAGGGCCCTAAAGGGGGCGTTTGCTTTTATTGACTGTGAAAGGTGTTTTTGCGGTAAAGAGTAAGTGCAAATGCACTCGATATCACCAGTATTGTGGGAAATTTGGGCCGGTTTTCTTTTTTAAATAGACCCAACCTGGGAAAGTGCCCGTCTTGGTAAACCCACGGCTCCAAACAAGGATTTGGACTGGGAAAATAAAAGGGGGGCAGCTTCAGCCTGGGCTCTCACAACCATAACCTCTTGCCAAAGGGGGCGGAGAAAAAATTAAGGGCCGGAGACGGTCATCGGTATATCTTATAGAATGGCCAAGCAGTTCATATCAGCTTAGACACAAAGAAAATCTTGGACTGGCATGATTTGGGTCTCAGACACAATCAACAATGTATCAAACTATGGACAATCAGGGCATATTAAAACTCTAGTAGGACTGTACACGGAAACTCATGTTGAAATACCACATGCAGAAGAGGGGAAGGAGGATGAATCGGCAGACACATACTGTGTTCTTTCCCCCAAACCCGACTCGTTCCAATCCCGGCAATAACACCTTGTTCCCGGGGGGAAAAATCTTTTGCCAACAGGATCATCAGATTTATTAGAAGTCTGGACCTGGTGGGAGAAATATAAAAGGATGTGAGCCACAATAGACCGATCGGTCGGGGTGGAAGGGTGTTAAACCCACTCACATTAACCTAACCTAACCTAACCATAAAATTAAAAAATATCTAGCGCTGAAGCGTATAGACGCACTTTTTTGTCCATATAATTTAAAGGTTGTACCGTGCAAATGATATCCTTTGCGGGTCTATATGAAGATCAGTGGTAATGTGATTGTATTTGTTTTTAAGAATTTATATATCTTTACTTACTTACTCTACCAAATGATAGCAAGCACACCAACCAAAAAGAATGTTTTGTTTTCCCATCCAATTTTGTCAGCAATAAATGGAATAAAAAACCTGACAACAATATCAGTAGCTCCAAGTAGTGACATAAAAGTAGCCGTTTCATATTGTTCAAATTTAAATTCTTTTAAAACCATGGGTGTTAATATTGAGAAATTTAATTCGGCAAAATTAGCGACAGTAAGACCCAGCATCAAATTTACATAAACAGGATCATTAAATAACTCGAAGCCAAAAAATATAGAAATTTTTTGCCAAATGCCAATTTTCTTAGGCTTTTCGTGCTCTACTTCTTTATTTGCCTTTTCAGGATCGTGATTATTATCTAGATTATGTTCTTTATATTCTGTTAAAATTTTTACAGCCTCTTTAAGTACTTCTTTTTCCCTTGGTGGCATGGGAGGTTCCTTGGAATCTTTTTCTTCGTTTTTAATCTCCAGTTCTACTTCTTCGACAATTGCTGGGTTGTTAATTTGTGATATTTTTCTTTTAGCCTGTGATTCTGATCTATCTCTACCTAAAATAAAATGTACCTAGTAATCACTGTGTATCACTTCAGTTTACGCAATGAATTTTTTAAAAAAATTTAGACCAATAATTTAAATATTTAGGGGAAAAGCATGAAAAATATTTTAATCTCTGATTGAAACCCTTAACTCTAGTTTAACATAAATTTCGGTTTTGTTTATATGTTTGTTTAAGTCATGGTTATTGTTGAAAATTAATGTAAAAACTAGGAAATTAGTTTTTTTTGCAGTTAACCGCTCTTTAAACCAAGGTTTATTCTTCAGATAAAATTATAAAATAAATTCTTTAGTAAATTTTTATGGAAATATTTTTTAGCAGTATTTATAGAAGCATGAAAATAAATATTTATTTGTATATTACCGTACCCCCGGCAGATTGGTTGTAAAAGGGGCCTTTGATGGTTTGGTAAAAAATTTTGGTCCTTGAGGTTTTTTTTCTTTTTTTGGGAACCAAAGACCCCTCGACCCCCTTGGGATCTGGCCCCCTCATTATATTTTTTCATCATTGGAGTGGGGATAAAATAATTTCATACCCCCAAAAAATTTTTTGGATATTAATAAGTAATATAAAAAATTAAACTCTTTTAAATTTAAAGAAAAAAAAATTAAAATTTAAAAAGGGGCCTTTTTATAAAACCCAAAAGGTATACACAAAAAAAAGTTACGAATTACTAATTTTCCCCCATGTGGGTCAAACAATTCAAACACTCTGTAAAACTTAAAAACACTTTATTCACTACTTTACAAAGGCACAACACTTTTCGATCTTAACTCTATCAAGATTATGATATAACTACTAACTAACTTCGGTTGACCGTGATCTCGATATACTGCTCTTAATTTTCTAAAAACCCCAAAAAATTACCTAGATTTTTCTTATACTACCTCTTATAAACTACTGGAATTATACAAAAAATTTTTATTCCAAGGGTCCTACCATAAAAATATTAATGTTTGCCATATCCTAACACTGCCCCCTCTTAAATTTAATGGGCCCCAAACCCACATCGTCATGATTCTTAATCAGTTTATCCAAATGAACATCTTCCTTTTTTTTTTGGGTAGGCCATCCCGGCCGGTCAAGTTTGGAAAACCCCTTTTTCCTTATTGGTTGTACAACCAAACGAGGCCATTGCCTTTAAAACCAGCAAAAATTTCCCTTATGTCATATCTAGTTTTTTTTCAGTTACGGACAACTTTATGTTGTCCCCTGTTATGTCAAAAAAGGGTCCCAAATTATCTGCTTCCAAAAAATTTTTATTTCATTCGGGTTTTCCCCAAAAATAAAGTTGCGGGATCTTACCTCTCTTCCAAAAATAACCTTAGCCTAATCATCTTTTCCTTAATTTATTCTTTTTTTTGTAAACCTTTTTTGCTGACCCCATTGACAATGTTTGGTCTTTATGATCTTCAACGTTTTATGAAGTTTTCCAAGACGATGTTAATTTAAAAATTTTTGTTTATAATTTCTAACACCCCCAACGATCTTCTGGTTTTTTTTTTTCTAAACCCATTATAATGCAAGATCTTTACAACATGAATTTTCTTCCGTATTTTTTGGAATAATAAACCTTTAAGGAAAAAAGATCGGGGAATTTCGTTCAGGTTTGAAAAAATTTTGGTTTTTGATACTTTAACGATTTTTTTTTTATATTGTATTTGTAAAAAACCTTTAATGCCGAAATTACTTCTCCAGAAACGTTTATTTTTTTTAAAGTCTTAGGGGCGGACTGGTTGGTTTTCCTTCTCATTTTCCGTTGCAAATTTTTTTTGGTTTCAGCTTTAACTTCACCTTTGGGGGTTTCTTCCCCGCGCCCGGGCCGGGGCCCCCTTTTAACCCCTTTTTTGGGGGGTTCCTTTATTTTCTCTTGCCCATGAAAATTTTTTCCCTTTTGGGGTTTTTTTCCCGGTTTCGGGGGGGAAAATTTTTTCCCCCCACCCCCCCCCCCCCCGGGGTTTTCCCCCGGGTTTGGGGACCCAACCGGAAAAACCCGGGGCATAATCCATTTTTTCTCCCCTAGCTCTTTCCGCTTTTTTTTTTCTTTCCGGGAGTCGGGGGGTTTGCTCCGGGATCTTCTGATCTTGGGAATTTTATCTCGAAGTTTTTTGAATAAAGTATTGGGGAATCATCTGGTCTGTTCTCTCGTCCAGGATGTTGCCGCCAACCTGACTTTTTATGTTGTTGTGTCCCAAACTAACGTAGACACCAGTTGGTTTTTGTTGCAGTCGGAACTAGCTCATTCTTGCCTCTCCCATCACCGTGATGTTAAGTGGTGGAAGGTCTAAGAAACAATCCATGGCTGCTGTTGGAGTTGTTTTAATTGCTCCTGTTATAGCTAAGCAAGCAAGTCTCGTTCCTGTGTTTACTATTAAGTTTATTATACATTCCATTATTTTTTCCTTTAACATTTAAACTATCTTGTAAAATTTCCAAACTTTTAACGGAGACAACCCTGGATGCTTTGTCTTGTTCAGCCATCATTCGTACCCTAAAACTGGCCAACGCCTCTTTTTCCTGGCTACCGCTGGGACTTAACTACCTCGATCTTATAGGCGAGCTTGAATTCCGATCACTTGAAGGAGATCTTGTCATTCTAACTCAGCAATACTTCTGTATGTGGTCAGTCTTGTAAGGGCGGTAACACTCAATTATAGGTTTCCTTTGGGTTCTCAAACTTATTAACACTTGTGTTCTTTATTTCTTCTAAAATAGCCTAGCGATGTGTTGGTTAATAGTTTTTTTCAGGTTGCTGAAAATTTTCTTTTGGTTTTTCTGTGGTAACTGACCTATCTTCTGTTTTTGGAACGTTTAATATTACTTCAAGCTCCAATGCGCACACAAGAGCATCACACTTCTGCTAAATTGGCACATTTTGGGATTTTCTTGAAGATTCAACGCTTAAACAAGATGTTGGTAATTTTCTTGATTACAATCCGGTATGCTCCGAAAAAAAATCCAACTCTTTAAGCGACTATTAATAAAGTTACTTTGTCATCATCGTTCCAGTCATTTGCTGTTGTTGCGGACTCAAAAATTTGGAGCCTTAATTTTTAAATCTAAAACTGTCACAGATTTGGCAGCACCTTAAGTTTACAGTTTAGAGTGCATTCTTTTTTAAGTTTCTGTATCTAAATTTTAATTTCTTGGATTTTTTGTCGCTATGATTCTCTCTTTGTTTCGAGATTATCAACTCTTTTTTGCACTTTATTCAATTTACCCTGTACATTACTAATACCACCCCGTACCGCGTCTTATATTACTCACGTGTTCTTTAACGTCATCTATTTAACCTGTTGTAATCTAGTCTGCTCTACTTCTATGTCTTCTTTTGTCCTTAATCCTGTTTTTTTTTATCTTGGGACAGTCCAGAAGGCAGAAGGCCTAAGTACTAACGTACCGTGGGTGTATTAAGTGTGGTGAGAGGGAGTTTATTCACACAGGACTTAAATATTTGGAGATTTGAGTTTATGTAATTAGTTTATAAGAATAAGACTGTACTATTCAGATATATAACTCTGTAAGTGCTGTATGAAATACATAAATAAATTGGGTTAATAAATTAAACCTAAATTATTATACTCTAGCCCATAATTTAGTTTCCACGGAACTGATTTTTCAATGCTACTGTTTTATACTATTTAATCATTTTGAATTGCAGATCTTCTAAACACTTTTTTAAACTAAAACACCGCGGTCATACCTTTTCTTAGGTAAACAAATATTTAGCATTATGATCTCAGTATAGCAACTTGACTTTATTGTACACAAACAATATAAAATAATTAATCCTTTTAGATTTTTTAAATATTAAGCTTTACTTACCTGTATGAACAGGGTCATCTTCGTTATGCAAATATTGACTAGAAAGGAAACTTCTATTTTTTCGTAATTTTGCCCATTCACTTTTTGCTTTGCTCTCTGGTTGACCATTCTCCAATAGTGCTACCGATTCCGGTTGTGGTTCCTTTACCAATAATACTAAACTGATTATCAGATACAATATTTTAAGCTAACTAAACTACTCCTTCTTAACTGGTATTGACAACAGATTGCTGACATTTTATCCATAGACAAAAAAGTAGTTATTAATGATCTTTTAAAATTAATAAAGCGATCAGCTCCTTTTTAGATGTATTCAAGTGAGGCATATTAGAGAAAGACAACGGAAAAAAGGCACTTACTGGATTCTTTTTTTTTTGTTAGGAAAAGAAGTCTAAAACTACGATTCAACCTTTTACTTTTTCTTACAAAGCATTTGCTTATATGTATTAGGTGATGGTTGCTCATACCGAAAAAAGTAAATACTTATGTTTATGCCAATCTTGTATATTTTCTAAAGCTCATTCTACCTTAATTTCTAGTAACTTGGTAAGAAAAAAATAAAAGTCATCCTGGAATGTTATCTGTACTTGTATGTATTATACCAGGTGGTGCGTCGCCGAGCGGAACATAGGAAATCCCATGTAAATTTTAAGGCGGTTAATTATTGGCTCCCCTGTACATTTTCCAGAAAAAATGTAGGATAACTTTTTGAAGTTACCAATCTAACAAACCATCCTGCCAAGTTTTAAAAAATTTTAATAAGCGAATCTTGAATTATTCAATTAAATGTAATTGCAAAATTACCAAATTTTCGGTTCAGGTAAAACCACCCACTAGCAAACAATTTGTTATAAGGCTTTGTCAAATCTGACGTACAGCCGAATACAAGGAATGTTTTTTTTTTGTTTCATCAATCTCGCAACCATTACATTCAAAGTAATAGATACGTTAACATAAATTTTTCATCAAACCTTTTATTTAATGTAACAATTAAGTTTAACTAATAACAATAATTACTATCGATCATTAAAAAAATAATTTTATCATACTAGAATTTAATTAAACCAATAGCAGTATCTGAAATATGTTCAATTTATTGAACGATTGAAGATCTGGTCAATTTCAACCATTAAACGTATTGTCAGTAAATTCGAGTCCAAAGCCATCGCAATAAATAATTGTAAATGTTTAACTCAGAAGATCGAAAATAGATTCGAAGAAAAAAGAGAGAACTGAACTCTTAATATTTTACTAGGTGTGGAAAAATAAAATGAAATAAATTACAATAACGTTTTTAAAAATAATTGAGAATTACAAAAAAACATTAATTAATCAAATGTTTAAACAACCCCCAACAATATCCCAACCGATCATAATATTCATTTCTAACCTTGCTAACTTAACATTGCGAAATTTTATTACATTCTAACGAAATAGCGTTTTGTAGCTGGTTTAGATTCTCAAATTTTACACTTTTATAAATGACACTTTTTAAGTGACCCCACAGAAAGAAGTCATTCGGTGAAAGATCAGGTGACCTGGCTGGCCAAAGTATCCGGTACAGTGGACCAATAATATTGCCGTTAAAATCATTTTCCAGGTACTCTCTAATTATACGGGCATTATGGGCAACTAACCATCCATTTGGTACCAGATCATTTGATCTTCCCGAACAACTTCTTCCAAGGCGGGTCCAATTTGATTTTAAAATAAGTCCAAGTAGGTTTCTGCTGTCAGGTTATAGTCCATAAAAAAGGGTTCAATGATATGGTGTCCGATAATTCCCACGAATACATTTCTTTTTGGGGATATTGTATTGCTCTTTTCATCATTTCAAAACAAAATGCCATTCTTTGCTCTTCATCTTCTTCCTGCAGCTCTGGATGTTTTTCAAATTTATACGAATAATATTTGTGTTTTTTAAAGCGCGCAATACCGTTGTATGATGTTTATTTACCTCTTGCCCAAGAACCCTCGTACATTTTGTTTTCCTCCACACTCAGTAGAATATTAAGATCTCTGTTCTATCTTTCTTCGGCTTTATTTTAGATATTCTAAGTTAAACTTTTACAATTATTTATTACGGTACCTTTGAACTCGAACTTACTGACAATACGTTTAATAGTTGAAATGGACGGAATGGGCTTGGTGGGGAAATAAACTGAAAATATTTCAGATACTGCTCTAAAACTGTTTCCCGCATAATGCCACTTAATTATGGATACTTTTTCGTCGATCGAATAATTCCTTTTTTTCAAATACCGACTATCACTGATTTATTGACATTTTTCCTCATGTCAGGGACAATATTCATTTTACTGGTGCTCGTTTGGTTTGACCTGAACCGAAAATTTGGTAATTTTCCAATTACATTTAATTGAATAATTCAAGATTCGCTTATTAAATTTTTTTCAAAACTTGGCACCAGGGCTTGTCAGATGGGTCTCTTCAAAAAGTTATCTAACATTTTTCCGGTAAAATGTACAGGGGAGCCAATAAGTGACCCCCTTAAAATTTACATGGGATTTTCCATGTTTCGCTCGGCGATGGACCACCCGGTATAAAAAGAAATAAATAAAAATGCTTACCCGAAATTTTGTATGCCATTCAACTGGTTGTAATAATAAAGAGCATACAAAGGAATGCAATGCAAATCCCGAAAATAATAATAATGTTCCTCCCATGCCGTAGAAATCATTTAATGCAACAATAATATATGGCCATACTATAGGACCTAATGCGGTTGTAGACCATGAAAACCCTGTAGCTAAGCGTCTTTTTTCTTTAAAATATGTATTTAGGGCTAAAGAATTCGACGATTGTGTTATACCAATGCCCGAACCTAAAAAAATTGTTGTGATAATTCAAACTTATATAACAAAATTTATAAATAACTTAATCAACATCTCCGAAATAATTATTAAAACATTTTTTAAAAACGGCCTAATGTAAAGAAAAAAACTAATTTTCCTTAAGTTATTTGGTCGACTGTATACTTGAAATCAAAAGATTCGCGCAACAGTGCCGATTAGAAAACATGGTGTGCTTTAATATTGCGATAGAAATTTTGATGTTTCTTGGTTTGGAGTTATTTGTTGGTTTTATTTAGTTTTAGTTATGCTTAATATTTCTTTTATTTGTGTACAGGTTCTTTGATTATATTTACGTGGCTTCTGGAGCCTTTATTTTTGAAGACAGAAAAAAATGTTTTTTATAAAAATTGTAGGATTTTTTCAATATTATATTCTAAAATTATCAGTTATAAAATATCGCAATAAAAAAATGGAAAAATATAGGCAACTTCAACTTTTTTAAATGAAACACCCTGTATATTATGCGCTACAACGAAAGGTCCTTTTTTTCTGATTTCAAATATATATACATTGATGATATTTGAATAAACCATTTTTGAGATATTTTAGGTTAAATTATTATTAAATTACAAAAAAGTTTCATATAAGTATCAAGAAAGCCACGAAAATAATAAAATTGTTATGTTGCTGAATTTGGTGAGGGTTTTCTCTGGACCAATAATGTTAATTTTAGTGATTAAACATTCCTGCTAAAGTGCAGAAAGACTTTTTGGTGAATAGAATTTTATTTAAAAAATTTGGATCCTGCTGCATAAACCTAGCTATTTCCAATGCATACTTAGGTCGGTCCTGCATGTTTTGTTCAGGAAGATTCTGAACGGACATAAATTTATAAGGATAAAATTTGTAAACTTTTAAGGTTAAATAAATTTTATAATCTGTTTTATTAAGTTCAGATGCCGCATCCGAGATGGATATTTCAGGATTTTCTAAAATTATTAAAAGTAGTTAGTGCTAGTCCAATAAAAAAAAGTATAATAATTATCCTGAAAAAACGAGGATATCCAAAACTTTGTTTTCATTTCGTGCTTTTCTTCATTTTAAAGCTTTTTCGTTTAATAAACTTTCTTAGGGTGTATTTAATAGTATCTATAGATGGTACCCGTTGTTAAGGATATAATAAGTAATATTCCCTTTGTACTGTCGTTACATTATTATTGTTACCATAAAAAAGACGCATAATAGCGATTTTTTGTTCTTCTGGATAGCCCATCGACAAAAAAGCAATACAAACTTTTAATAGTTAAAATGATAAATTCGAACTTTTTACAATATCAATACGTCAAATTTATTAAAACAATTTTATTGTTTTCATAGCTTTCTTGATACTAATGATTTTTTTCAATTTATTTATATTTTAACCTTAAATATCTCAAAATCGGTTCATCCAAATATCATCAATGTATATATATTTAAAATCAGAAAAAAACGATCTTTTATTGTAGCGTATAATATACAAGGTGTT
>JAHBCN010000123.1:160000-279695 GCA_019359885.1 Listronotus oregonensis | reverse complement strand
AGATATAAAGCCTTCCTCCGAGGTGGAGGATGGTAAACGAACCATCTCTCCCTACTTATAGAAGCATGAAAATAAATATTTATTTGTATATTACCGTACTCTGGCAGATTGTTTGTAGAAGGTCCTCGTGATGGTTTGGTAGAAATAGGTTTGGATCCCTGAGGTGTTTTTTTGCTTTTATTAGAAGCCAAAGACACCCTCGAGCCCATTTGGGATCTGGAATACCAGCCGTCATTATATTTTACCATCATTGGGGTACCAGGATCAGTAATTTCATAGCCTAAAAATTGTTTTGGATATTAATAAGTAATATAAAAAGGAATTAAGCTCATGAACATAATAGAAATAAATTAAAATTTAATGGCGCCTTTTTATAAACCGCACGGTATACATATAAAAATGTTACGAATTACTAACTTTCCCTATGTGGGTCAAACAATTCAAACACTCTGTAAAACTTAAAAACACTTTATTCAATACTTTACAACGGCACAACACTTTTCGATCTTAACTCTATCAATATTATGATATAACTAACTTCTGTTGACCGTGATCTCGATATACTGCTCTTAATTTTTTAGAAGATTCCAAAAACATTACCTAGATTTTCCTTATACTACCTCTTATAAACTACTGGAATAATACTAGAAAATTCTTTATTCCAAGGGTCCTACCATATAACTATTAATGTTTGCCATATCCTAACACTGCCCTCCTCTTAAATTTGATCGCCCCTAAGACCCACAGCGTCATGATTCTTAATCAGTTTATCCAAATGAACATCTTCCATTTTACTTTTAGGGTAGCGTCCATCCCGTGCCTGAGTCAAGTTTGAAGATAACACCTTTTTCCTTATTGGTTGTACAACCAAACGAGGCCATTGCCCTTAAAACCAGCAGAATTTGCCCTTATGTCATATCTAGTTTTAATTCAGTTACTGGACAACTTTATGTTGTCTCCTGTTATGTCATAAATTTCAAGAAGGTGCTCCTGGAGTTCATCTGCGTAGTCCTAAACCTTTTCATTTCATTCGGTGATCCAAACATAAAGTTGCAAGGTGATCTTACCTCTCTTCCAAAAATAACCTTAGCCTAATCATCATTTTCTTTAATTGTAGTTCATTTTGTTATCAAATAAGTAAATCCTTTTCGCTGATCCTCTCATTGACAATGTTTGCAGTCTTGCATGATCTTCAACGTTTTTATGAAGTTTTCGTAGACGATGTTGAATTTGAAACTTATATTGTTTATAATTTCTCCAACCACCCTGCCAACTGATCTTCTGGATTTTTTATTTCTAGAATCCATTATAATGCAGTATGATCTGTACTAATTATGAATTTTCTTCCATATTAATATTTGTGGAAGTAATCAACAGCCTTTACAATGGCAAGAAGATACGCGGTAATTTTGTTCAGGTTTAGACAAAACTTGGCTGTGATACTCTATAACGATTTTTTGATTATATTGTAGTTGTGATAAAACCTCCAATGCCGAAATTACTTGCGTCAGTATCCAACAGAAACGTTTATTTTTGTTGTGGATAGGCCAATATTGGGCTGGAACATAATGCTCCTTTTAGCCTTTTAAAAGCTTACTCACATTCTTGAGTCCAGTTAAACACATATTTTTCTTCAGTTAGTTTATGTAGTGGAGCTGCACACACTATCCTAGAAAACTTCTTGCTGCTCGTCGTAAGGTCTAGACCAATCTTTTATATAGTCAATTTTTCTGTCAAATACACTAAGCATGTTTTCCAAGTAAGACCCCTTAAAACAAATGTAATCATTTGAACAGGTGCATTGCACAGGCCGACGGGCATAACTTTAAACTGATATAAACAAATGCCGGTATAAAAGCAGTTTTCTTCTTGGCATCTTCGTGAATGCCCAGTTGCCAGTATCCACTCATCAAATCCAAAGTGGAAAACCACTTAGAACCAGATAGACATCCTTTTTAGTCATGTCGATAAGTTTACGGTAATCTACACAAAATCTAATGCTACCATCTTTCTTTGTCACCAACATTGGTGCCGATCACGGACTACTGGACTCCTTAATAGCACTCACTTCCATACTGCCGGGTATTCTAACACTGTTAACGGCTTTAATTCTTGTTACTAGAATATCCTTTTCCTTTGCCAAATAAGTTCTTCATTACCAATTTTTGCAAAGTTTAATTTGGGGTCGTATGAAAAACCATGTCATTTAATTAAATCCATTCCAAGAATAAATTCGTCTTCGATATCAGCTACTTTTGTTTTATGATTTATTACAGTAGAACCAAGAGTGAGCTCAACGACTACTTCTCGATATACCGTTGCCGATTCACCGGTTACTTTTCGCAACAATTTTCCTTCAGAGCTTACAAGATTTCTTCTAATTAGTGAATTACTGACATTACACTCCTGTGTTTTTTCTTCTTCTTCTTCTTCTTCCTAGGAGCCGTCGTTCACTACCGGTCTTGGGCTTTTTGTGCCTAATCTCCCATTGTCTTTTATACCAATCCTCCCATTAGTCTTGTTTCTTCTACAAGTCTGTATAACCCCGAGACTGGTTAGTTGATATATTCCTGTGGGCTCATTTTCGGTTGCCCAAATAATGCCTGTCTTTTGTGATTTAACATTTAACATTCACACAGTATATGGTAGGCTGTTTCTTCCCCCTCGTCGCACATTCTGCAACTTGGGTCCCCATTGTATGAGCCTATCTTGTTTAGGTGTCCTCTTAGGTGATCGTGCAATGTCATCAACCCTACTGTTATGCAAAGTCTTTTCCTACTTTGTCTGAGTAGTTCTTCCTTCGTTCTTTTGGATGGACCCCTTATGAAGCTTTTTCCATGTCTTACTCTACTCAGGTTTTCCCAGTATTTCTCGTGTTTGTTTCGGATCCATGTCTCGCTAGCTCATCCGCTTTTTCGTTGCCTTCTATTCCCGAATGTCCTGGTACCCACAGGAGAGTTATCCTGTTGCGTTCTCCCAGGTTCTCTCTCTCCAGTTCTTTTTGGCATTCCCATGTCAGCTTGGACGTCACCTTGGGGTTTACTAGTGCCCCTAGGCTGTCTGTTATTATGCAGATCCGCTTGTTTTTGTAAGCTCTCCTGTTATTTTCTTTTGCACAGTGCAGTAAAGCATCTATTTCTGTTTGAAATACAGTTCTGTGTGTTCCTAGTGGAATGGAAAATTGTGAATTCCTCATTTCACTGTACACGCCCGCTCCAGTGCCCTACCCGGTTTTGGAACCAACCGTATACCACATGATGTCTCCAACCGTGCCGAGGAGATCGGGTTGCTGCCAGTCTCTTCGATCTGGAATTTTTACCTCGAAGTTTTTGTTGAATGAGTATTGGGGAATCATCTGGTCTGTTCTCTCGTCCAGGATGTTGCCGCCAACCTGACTTTTTATGTTGTTGTGTCCCAAACTAACTTAGACACCAGTTGGTTTTTGTTGCAGTCGGAACTAGCTCATTCTTGCCTCTCCCATCACCATGAGGTTAAGTGGGGGAAGGTCTAAGAAACAATCCATGGCTGCTGTTGGGGTTGTTTTAATTGCTCCTGTTATAGCTAAGCAAGCAAGTCTCGTTCCTGTGTTTACTATTAAGTTTATTATCCATTCTATTATTTTTTCCTTTAACCTTTAAACTATCTTGTAAAATTTCCAAACTTTTAACGGAGACAACCCTGGATGCTTTGTCTTGTTCAGCCATCATTCGTACCCTAACACTGGCCAAATCTTCTTTTTCCTGGCTACGGCTGGGACTTAACTACCTCGATCTTATAGGCGAGCTTGAATTCCGATCCCTGGAAGGAGATCTTGTCATTCTAACTCAGCAATACTTCTGTATGTGGTCAGTCTTGTAAGGGCGGTAACACTCAATTTTAGGTTTCCTTTGGGTTCTCAAACTTATTAACACTTGTGTTCTTAATTTCTTCTAAAATAGCCTAGCGATGTGTTGGTTAATAGTTTTTTTCAGGTTACTGAAAATTTTCTTTTGGTTTTTCTGTGGTAACTGACCAATCTTTTGTTTTTGGAACGTTTAATATTTCTTCAAGCTCCAATGCGCACACAAGAGCATCACACTTCTGCTAAATTGGCACATTTTGGGATTTTCTTGAAGGTTCAACGCTTAAACAAGATGTTGGTAATTTTCTTGATTACAATCCGGTATGCTCCGAAAAAAAATCCAACTCTTTAAGCGACTATTAATAAAGTTACTTTGTCATCATCGTTCCAGTCATTGGCTGTTGTTGCGGACTCAAACTGTTGGAGATATATATTCCAAGAAGTGGAGCCATCAAAAGTTGGAGCCTTAATTTTTAAATCTAAAACTGTCACAGATTTGGCAGCACCTTAAGTTTACAGTTTAGAGTGCATTCTTTTTTAAGTTTCTGTATCTAAATTTTAATTTCTTGGATTTTTTGTCGCTATGATTCTCTCTTTGTTTCGAGATTATCAACTCTTTTTTGCACTTTATTCAATTTACCCTGTACATTACTAATACCACCCCGTACCGCGTCTTATATTACTCACGTGTTCTTTAACGTCATCTATTTTTCCTGTTGTAATCTAGTCTGCTCTACTTCTATATCTCCTTTTGTCCTTAATCCTGTTTTTTTTTTTATCTTGGGACAGTCCAAGAAGACAGAAGGCCTAAGTACTAACGTACCGTGGGTGTATTAAGTGTGGTGAGATGGAGTTTATTCACACGGGACTTAAATATTTGGAGATGTGAATCAATAGTTTATGTAATTAGTTTATAAGAATAAGACTGTACTATTCAGATATATAACTCTGTAAGTGCTGTATGAAATACATAAATAAATTGGGTTATGTAAAAATTTAAACCTAAATTATTATACTCTAGCCCAGGGGTCTCCAAACTTTCCAGCCTTAGGGCCATACTGATTACTCCAGTAAGTTCCGAGGGCCAAAATCATATTATCATTGTTGCCGGTGGTAAGAAGTGAAATACTCCACTGATGAAAAAAAAAGTCCGAAAAAGTACACACTGCAAATCGGACTAAAGTCCGCAAAACGGCAACACTGCATATTATTAATTTTCCTGTCATTATCTGTAATTTCTAGATTAGTCGTAGAGTACGAGCCATGAGAAGTAACGTGACACGACATCTGGTGGACACAAGCGGAAATAGGTAGTACCTTCTATCGCTAACAGATGGCGCTAATAGCACGTACAGAATAATCTCGTTGGTTCGAGAAAGTTCTGGTGTCTTCCACTCACTTCTAAATGGCAGTAATTGGAATATATAAGAAGGCTAGTGGCGCAACCACAAGTCAGTTCCTATGACACTGTTGTTAAATAAAATATTGCATACCCCCTTAAAACGTGTTTGTGCGTGTTTAAGTTTAAGACATCTTTATAACAGTATTTTCATTTGAATTGTTGCTTTTGTGTGTGAATTAGTAGTATGGAAAAGAAGCGAAAAATTGATAGTGAATGCAGAAAATTCAAAGATCAGTGGAACATTCAGTATTTCGTAATTGAGTCCAGTAACAAGGCGCTATGTTTGATTTGCAATGAAAGCATAGCCGTTCTCAAAGAATATAACATTAAACGTCATTATGAAACAAAACATTTTCAAAATTACTCAAAATATACAGGAAGTTTGCGGACAGAAAAATTCGAAGCTATGCAGCGCGGATTGAAATCGCAGCAATCTTCATTTACAAAACTCAAAACTGAACAAGAGGCTGCAACTCGTGCCAGCTTTCGTGTGGCTCTTGAAATTACAAAACGTGTAAAACCATTCACCGATGGAGAAATGATCAAAGAATGCATAATTGCAGTAGCCGAAGAAATGTGCCCTGAAAAGGTAAATTTATTAAAAACTGTCAGTATGTCAGCAAACACTGTGGCTCGAAGGGTAGAAAACATCGCTGAAAATATATCCTCTCAACTGTTCGACAAAAATGGACATTTTGACTGGTTTTCTTTGGCCTTGGATGAGTCAACGGATGTGTCAGATACTGCTCAGGTGTTGATTTATATTCGAGGAGTAGATAAAAGCTATGAAGTGCACGAAGAACTTCTTGATATGTATAGTATTCATGGCACAACTACTGGTACAGATATTTTTAAAGGAGTTGAAATGGCCATTAATCAAAAGAACCTTCGATGGAAAAACTTGAAATGTATTACAACTGATGGAGGCAAAAACATGAGTGGGAAAGATAAAGGAGTGGTCGCTCTTGTGGCTGTAGAAAATGACGGTGGTTCAAAACCATTAGTCTTACATTGTATCATTCATCAACAGTCTTTGTGCGGAAAATGTTTGGATATGTCTGACGTTCTGAAACCAGTCATATCAACTGTTAATTTTATCAGATCTTTTTAGCTGAATCACCGACAATTCCGACAATTTATTGAAGAGATTGGAGAAACTGACTTACCTTATCATACTGCCGTACGCTGGCTTAGTTGTGGGAAAGTCCTTCAGCGCTTTTGAACTTCGAGCAGTGATCGAAATTTTTTGAATGAAAAGCATCGCCCTCTTACTGAATTACAAAACAACGCATGGCTGTGGAAGTTAGCATTCTATGTTGATTTGACAAAACATGTGAACGAACTGAATTTGGGATTGCAAGGAGAAAACCAGCATCTTCCTGATTTATACACTAATATCAAATCATTCCGGAAGAAATTGAGACTGTTTCAATCACAACTACGAAGTAAATGTTTTTCACATTTTAAAACATGTGAAATATTCAGCCACACTACTGAGACTGAGTTTCCTATCGATTTTGCAATCGAAACTTTGAGTGCTTTGAAGATAAATTTTGATACTTGTTTCTCGGACTTTGATGCCATTGCGAATCAAATTAAGATTTTTCAGAATCCTTTTGATACTGACATTGAAACCCTAGCCCCGGAACTTCAAATGGAAATCATTGATCTACAATGCAGTGATATAATTAAGAACAAATATCAAAACTCATCTTTGTTGGAATTTTATAAGAGTCTTCCACTGACACAATTTGATAATTTGCATAAATTTGTTCGTGGTCTGTTTTCTGTTTTTGGTACTACTTATTTGTGTGAGAAAACCTTCTCCAAAATGAAGTACACAAAAAATGTTTACAGATCGAAATTAACTGATGAGCCTCTTAAATCTCTTTTAATAATTGGTACAAGTAAAATTAGTCCACAACTACAAACTATTGTCAGTGGAAAATCTCAATTACATAAATCTCATTAGTATTTCATATGTCATTATGTTTGTTATAAGTTATGTGATTATTTAAAATGTATAAAATGTTAGTTGGATTCATTTCAATAATTTGTTAGTTATTATATACTGAAGTTAAATTTTCTGCATATTATACATGTCTTTACTCATTACAATTCTGTGTTTCTTTATCCAACTTATCACAAAAACAATAACAATAAGCCTACAAGAATGTTATGAGTTAGCGGAGTTAGCCCATGGCCATGTCAATGTAGATGTCATATTAATAATTATTCAACATAAAATTAGAATACTTCAGTAAACTAAATTTAATTTGCTATAAAAATTATTTGTTCTCTAAAAGGAGTTTTCAAGTATGCTAGCTCTCCGCGGGCCGGACAAAATTTGTCCGCGGGCCGGATGTGGCACTCGGGCCGTAGTTTGGAGACCCCTGCTCTAGCCCATAATTTAGTTTTCACGGAACTGATTTTTCATTGCTACTGTTTTATACTATTTAATCATTTTGAATTGCAGATCTTCTAAACACTTTTTTAAACTAAAACACCGCGGTCATACCTTTTCTTAGGTAAACAAATATTTAGCATTATGATCTCAGTATAGCAACTTGACTTTATTGTACACAAACAATATAAAATAATTAATCCTTTTAGATTTTTTTAAATATTAAGCTTTACTTACCGGTATGAACAGGGTCATCTTCGTTATGCAAATATTGACTAGAAAGGAAACTTCTATTCTTTCGTAATTTTGCCCATTCACTTTTTGCTTTGCTCTCTGGTTGTCCATTCTCCAATAGTGCTACCGATTCCGGTTGTGGTTCCTTTACCAATAATACTAAACTGATTATCAGATACAATATTTTAAGCTAACTAAACTACACCTTCTTAACTGGTATTGACAACAGATTGCTAACATTTTATCCATAGACAAAAAAGTAGTTATTAATGATCTTTTAATATTAATAAAGCGATTTACAAGCTCCTTTTAAGATGTATTCAAGTGAGGTATATTAGAGAAAGACAACGGAAAAAAAGGCACTTACTGGATTCTTTTTTTTTTTTTTGTTAGGAAAAGAAGTCTAAAACTACGATTCAACCTTTTACTTATTGTTACAAAGCATTTGCTTATATGTATTAGGTGATGGTTGCTCATACCGCTAAAGCTCATTCTACCTTAATTTCTAGTAACTTGGTAAGAAAAAAATAAAAGTCATCCTGGAATGTTATCTGTACTTGTATTACATATTATACAGGGTGGTGCGTCGCTGAGCGGAACATAGGAAATCCCATGTAAATTTTAAGGGGGTTAATTATTGTCTCCCTGTACATTTTACATAAAAAATGTAAAGGCGCGTACAGACATAGAACAAAACATCGTATCGTAACACGTTCGTATCATGTTCGCGTAACATGTGTGGACGGTACACAAGGAAGTTTAAAGGTGTATGGAAGCCCAATGCTATGGCCCATTCGATCAAAAAATGTCCAGCCCAGTATGAAAATAACTGTCAGAGTTGGCCCTGCCGATTCTGCGCGATAACAAAATTCCACGAAATAATTTAATGTGTTGCCTACTTACACACTGATAAATCAGCGTGAAGTTAGCCAACACATTATAATTTTATGAGAGCCGGAGTAGAGTTTTTTGGATTGATCAAAACCTTCTTATTTTAGTGATTAGTGTTTATTAAATTGTGACTATAATTTTGTGTTTATTGTTTGTTACTTATAATATCGTAACAAAATGACTAGAGGTTGTATGGTTTTGTCTTGCAAATCCAAGGGTAACATACCCGTCTTTTTAACTTTAGGTAAGTATTTTTTATATTTAAATTAAGTGCTTCTTATAAGACGTAACGTTAGGTAACCGAATAAATAATAATATATCAATTATGAATAATAGAAAATGAAAATTTCATAGGAAATATAATATATAATAGTGAGAAAAGTAAGGCAATCTTAACTATCTTTTAGATGATTTCCCCAATGTTTGTGTATTTCTGTGAATTATTAAAAAGAAATAAGGTTTACATTTAAGTACTTTTATTTCATTTAATAATTTAGTACACTCTTTTAAAGGATCAAAATTATTAATTACTGGGCAGACCAGGCAAATTTTAATATATACAAGTCCCTATAATTGAATGAAAGGAAGTACAATTTTGGTACGGTTTTTTGGGGCGCTGATTACAAATCTAAAAAAAAAATCGGCAATGTTTCGTTTTCGAGATATTCATCATCAAAATTGAAAATCAAACTAACCTTATTTACACTATTCTCCTTCTTTTTGCAAAAAATTCTTGATTTTTACACTAAATTGGCACACAATATTTCACAAACACCTTTTAAAAACTTTTTTATGTTTATTTTACACCTTTTTTACACTTTTATTTTTTAAGCAAATATGGCTGCTGCCTTTGAACTTAAAAGTTCGCAATTTAAGGGAAAAAAAGATGTAAATTAAATAAAAATACAAGGTTTTAAAAGGTGTTTATAAATATCGTGTGCCACTTCAGTGTAAAAATCAAGAATTGTGTACAAAAGAAGGAGAATATAGTGAAAATGAGGTTAGTTTAATTTTCAACTTTGATGATGAAGATCTCGGAAACAAACGTTGCCGAAAAGATATTTTTCAGATTTGTAATCAGCGCCCCAAAAACCCCTGTATACCAAATTTAATCAAAATCGGAGAGGAGGCAACTTTCGAGACAATACCATTTGTTTAAAAATAAATTAGATTTTTGGTTTCTTAATCTTGCATTATCAACTTTTTAAGCTCGACATACTGTACACATAATATTTAACGGATACTGTTACAATGGATACTCAGGTACCAAAGGTTACTAAACATTTTTAACCACTGTTATTCTGTCTCATGAATGTTTGTTATTAGTGAAAAATATATGCCTAAAAAGCAGTTATAAAAATTTTCACTTTTTAATGTACAACAAGAATCTTAGGATTAGATTAAACTCATTTACACTATCTTGCCCTTCTTTTATCACAAAATTGGTGATAAGTACATAATACTATCATACAATGTTTGAAATTTATTTAAAAAAATCGTGTTTTAATTTATTTACAAAGATTTTTGGTAAAAATACAAAACTTCCAAAAATATCGACCATTTAAATAGAAGGCAGTAAAGTGGCGCCATCTATTCTTTCCATATTATATCAGATGATATAAAATCTAATATTACACAATAATTTTAAATATTCTATAGTAGTATCCTTTAATAACCAACAATTTTGTGCAAAAAATAAAAAAAAAAACAGTGAATGTTGGAATTTGACATTTGATGATGTCAATTTTATAGATAGTAACAAAGAATTATGGAAATCCGGCCCTGATATACTATTCATTGCGCAAATTCCGCAAGGCCAACCCCCCTACTCCCGCTGCCCTGCACGCCTGGACAATTTTGTTCTACAGTATTGGGCTTCCATACACCTTTAAACTTCCTTGACGGTACATCGTAACAGCGTAACTCGGTAACATCGAAACATCACGGCGTCCCATCAGTTGTCGGTCTTTCAGCGTCACTTCAAAGAGATGATATGGGCTGATGTTGCGTCGTCTGTTTGCAAGTTTGGACGGGAATGCGTAACAAGAGCGCGCCAATACATTTATTTTTATAATTTAAACAGTTTGAAAACATCAATATGTAGTGGTCAGAAGAAGCTACTCTTAATTTCATAGAAAGTTACCGAAGCAAAGACATTTTGTGGGACCCAAAAAATCCCAGATATTATAATAAAAATAGAAAAAATGATACTTGGCACACACTTTCAGAGGAGTTTCATATTTCTGTAGATAAGTGCAAAAAGAAAATAAATTCCCTCTTATCGGCACTCAGGCGAGAGAAAGCTAAAATTAAGAAGAGTCGAGGTACGGGTACAGGTGAGTGGAAATAAAAAAAAGTTAATTACTTCCCAGCCAGCACAAAAACGTTATAAGATTTGCACATTTGAAGGACTCTCTTTTCTCGAAGGGACATTTTAGAAATGGTCTCTATTATATGTTATACATTTTAAAGGCGAAATTACATTACATTACAAAAAGTACTTGTAACGTTATGTGCTTTTTTGCAATTTCCATTATTGTTACATCGATAACTACTCAAATTAAAATGGTACATGGAAAAAGATGGAACGTCAGAATGTTCTGCTATAGGTTATACGACGTTGTTTTGTTACACAATAATTTTATCGAAACACCGAACTTCGATGCGTAACAAAAAATTGTTGCGCGACGATGTTGCGAAACGAAGATTTGTTCTGTACGCGCCTTAAGATAACTTTTTGAAGAGACCAATCTGACAAACCCTTGTGCCAAGTTTTAAAAAAAATTAATAACCGAATCTTGAATTATTCAATTAAATGTAATTGCAAAATTTTCGGTAAAACCAGCCACCAGCATTGTTATAGTCCAAATTATACTCATTTGTAATGACGTCATTTTTGTTTATCTTTGTTTAGTATATTCCAAACAGCGGTGACAACAAATTTTTGAAAAAAATGGGTGTCTGATCATTATTCATTTTTTATATTTTTGGTTATGTAAAGTATCCGTCACTGTCAATCAAAAACATTGGTGTGTCAACTTGTTGTTATTTCAAAAAGCATAAAAAATGCCGAGAAAAAGATATAATAGGTATAATGAACAAACGCAGCGAATAATTTTAAATATATTGGCTTTTTTTCAATTGGAAAAGGAACAAGTCCGAAACGGAATCGCCCTTCAAACTGAGAATGTAATACAGCGAGTGGCAGATGCTACGAAATTGAGCCCAACGACGATAGCAAATATAAGGAAGAATGGGATAAAATTAGACCAGGATTACGCTTCCAATATGTCTTCCAAGCACCGCACCGCAAAAACCAAAATTACAACATATTTGAAAAATTTAATTCGGGACACAATTTATGCTATGTACGCCAGAAGAGAATATGTTACGTTGGCAACAATAAAACAAAAGTTTAGGGAAGAATTTGAATATTTTGAATTTTCCATCGACTCCTTAAGAAGATGGATCAAAAGTATAGGCTTCCGGTGGAAAAAATCTAATAATAGAAATTATTTAATGGACTTGCCAGATATTGTTCATAAAAGAATACATTTTTAAGGGAGTATATCAAAAATAAAAATTTAGGTTCGGAAGGTTTTACTGAAGTTTTCATTGACGAGACGTGGATCTTTAGCAAGGGATCATTTCGTAGTAGCTGGCAAGATGATACCAAGCACTCGGATTCAAGAAAAACAGTGAAGGTAAAAATATGTTCTTTTTATTTTTTAAGTAAAAACTGGTGCCTTATAAATCTTCATAATTTCGTCTGTTACATATTTTTATCAGCTTATAAAAATACAAAAAATTAAAAAGTAGGTCCAATAGGATAGTTTGGGAGCTATGATGGCCCTTCAAAGACTCCTGGATCTCTCAAAAAATCGCAGCGAAGCAATGTAAGAAATATATGAAAAGTTTTATTTTCAACCATCCTCCCGAGTCCTACCGCCTGACGAGTCCTAGCAGTTTACGTTTGCAGGGCTTAATACTCGTGTTAGTTAAATTAGGTGAATTAGGTTAGGCTAGGTTGATTAGGTTTAGTTAGGTTAGACTTGTTTTGGTTAAAAAAAACGCGTTTGCAAGTAAAAAACGCAAACGGCTAGGAATCGTCAGGCGATGGGACTCTGGCGGATGGTTAGGAATAATTTCAGTGCAGCAATATATAGCATAGGAATGCAAAATATTAATTTGACGTATTTAAGGATTATTACAGATTTTGAAGCTCATAATATTGCTTCGCAGTGAATTTCTGGGAGACATTCTCACGTGGCGTACCTCCCATTTCTCCCAAACAATCCAAATAATTTTTTAATTTTTTTTGTTAAAAAAATTTAAAGGTTGGGCTTTATGAGGGAATTTGACTGTAAGTACTATGTGCATGGAACATTACCTATTTCTGATGTTTAAGAAAAATTAAGTTAACTTATATTTTTTAAGGTCAACGTTATATTGTGGTCCACGCCGGAACCAAAGATGGCTTCATCAAGGGCGCGGATCTAATATTTAAAAGTGGATTAAAGACGGGGATTATCATGACAATATGAACAGGAAAAACTTCGAAAACTGGTTTAAAACTCAGCTGGTTCCGAATCTTCCACCAAAGTCATTAATAATCATGGACAATGCAAGTTACCATTCTGGTTTATTAGAAGAAATCCCGAGAAAATCTTGGACAAAGCAGAGACTGATCGAATGGTTGAATAAAGAGAACATTAACTTTCCAGAAAAGGCCATGAAAGATCAAATATGGAATATTGCGCGCAAAAACTCCCCTAATGAAAAAAAATACTACCTTGATGAATATGTTAAACCTTTAGGACACTGCCACCATACCATTGCCAGTTTAATGCAATTGAAATGGTATGGTCGGAATGTAAACGAAAATACGATCAATATATTTCCAATCTTAAGGGGTCACCTTCAGAAGTTCTGGCTACATGGGAAAGGGTTATAAACGAAATTTCTATAGATCAATGGCAAAAATATGTAATTCATACAGAAAAGGTAATTCAAGCGGCTTGGGAGGCAATACGAGTGTGTGATGCCTCTGATATTCCGCCACTTGTAATTACGACTAACGCAGACGACGACGACGAAGACAATATCTCTGACTTTAGTTCGGACTCTGACAATACTGACGAGACTGATTGAGCTTTTGTGTGCTTGCAAATTTTATTTCATGATCGTCATTTAAGTATTTAATCCTATCGTTACAATTACATTAACTTGGCAATGCAATATGTTTGTTTTTTTTTGAGTTTGTATTTTTATTTTTTGGATTTATATTTACATTTTGATGTGTTAACATATTCATCCAGGCAGTATTTTTTTCATAAACAAGTAAATTAAATTATGAGTATTTGAAATTTTCCTGAGGTTAAAATAATTTTATACCATTCTTCCTATTATTCACAATTTTTGTAAGCTCAGTTTTGGTACATCTACTGCTCGTTGTATTACATTCTCAATTTGAAGTGCGATTGCGCTTCAAACTTGTTCCTCTTCTAGTTGAAAAAAGCCAATATATTTAAAATTATCTGCTGCGGTTGTTTATTATTCATGATTAATCATATTAATTGTTAATTGTTACTAAGTTTGTTAATAAATAAATACTACAAGATTATTTTTATTTTTTGAGATTGAAAGTGTATAGACGAATGTAAAAATGATAATATACTGCTAATGGCCGGTTGCACCAACAATTTTAAGGAACCATTAGGCTCCTTTCACACGGGGAGCTTCACGTCTCTCACTCCTGAGGGAGAGGAAGGCTCTTAGCACCAAAATGCAACGAGTCCAATGGAGCTTTCAAACGGAGAGCGGGAGCCGCCACGTATCGGGAGACGAGAGCCCTGCATCTCGAGCCGGGAGTCGCGTCAGGCAGGTAGGGGCGAAAAGAGCTCCTGTATAGGAGCGAGAGACGTGAAGCTCCCCGTGTGAAAGAACCCTTAGCGTTATTTGTTCCTTAAATCTCCAATGTAGCCAATCAGATTGCTTGTTTGGCCATTTTAAGGAATACCTTGTGCTAAGGGTTCCTTAAAATTGTTGGTACAACCAGCCCTAAATCATCATTTGTTAATTTCTGAACATATACAAAAAAACATAACAGACTATGAATTTCTGAACGCGACAGTAAATTTTCTAACCTAATATTGATTGACAAAAATGTCTAATTATTAATTTACGAAATACGTTTTTTCTCACCTGGATAACGTAACTACAAATGAGTATAATTCCGACTATATAAGGCTTTGTCAAATCTGACGTACAGCCGAATACAAGGAATGTTTTTTTTTTCGCTTTATCATTCTCACAACCATTACATTCAAAGTAATAGATACGTTAACATTATTTTTTTATCAAACCTTTTATTTAATGTAACAATTAAGTTTAACTAATAACAATAATTACTATCGATCATTAAAAAAATAATTTTATCATACTAGAATTTAATTAAACCAATAGCAGTATCTGAAATATGTTCAATTTATTGAACGATTAAAGATCTGGTCAATTTCAACCATTAAACGCATTGCCAGTAAATTCGAGACCAAAGCCATCGCAATAAATAATTGTAAATGTTTAACTCAGAAGATCGAAAATAGATCCGAAGAAAAAAGAGAGAACTGAACTCTTAATATTTTACTAGGTGTGGAAAAATAAAATGAAATAAAATAAAATAACGTTTTTAAAAATAATAGAGAATTACATAAAAACATTATTTAATCAAATGTTTAAACAACCCCCAACAATATCCCAACCTATCATAAAATTCATTTCTTACGTTGCTAACTTAATATTGCGAAATTTTATTACATTCCAACGAAATAGCGTTTTGTAGCTGGTTTAGATTCTCAAATTTTATACTTTTATAAATGACACTTTTTAAGTGACCCTACAGAAAGAATTCATTCGGTGAAAGATCAGGTGACGTGGCTGGCCAAAGTATCCGGTACCGTGAACCAATAATATTGCCGTTAAAATCATTTTTCAGGTACTCTCTAACCATACGGGCATTATGGGCAACTAACCATCCATATAGTACCAGATCATTTGATCTTCCCGAACAACTTCTTCCAAGGCGGGTCCAATTTGATTTTAAAATAAGTCCAAGTAGGTTTCTGCTGTCAGGTTATAGTCCATAAAAAAGGGTCTAATGAAATGGTGTCCGATAATTCCCACGAATACATTTCTTTTTGGGGATATTGTATTGCTCTTTTCATCATTTCAAAACAAAATGCCATTCTTTGCTCTTCATCTTCTTTCTGCAGCTTTTGATGTTTTTCGAATTTATACTAATAATATTTGTGTTTAAAGTGCGCAATACCGTTGTATGATGTTTATTTACCTCTTGCCCAAGAACCCTCGTACATTTTGTTTTCCTCCACACTCAGTAGAATATTAAGATCTCTGTTCTCTCTTTCTTCGGCTTTATTTTCGATATCCTAAGTTAAACATTTACAATTATTTATTACGGTACCTTTGAACTCGAACTTACTGACAATACGTCGTGTTTAATAGTTGAAATGGACGGAATGGGCTTGGTGGGGAAATAAACTGAAAATATTTCTGATACTGCTCTAAAACTGTTTCCCGCATAATGCCACTTAATTATGGATACTTTTTCGTCGATCGAATAATTCATTTTTTTTTTCAAATACCGACTGTCACTGATTTATTGACATTTTTCCTCATGTCAGGGATAATATTCATTTTACTGGTGCCCGTTTGGTTTGACCTGAACCGAAAATTTGGTAATTTTGCAATTACATTTAATTAAATAATTCAAGATTCGCTTATTAAAATTTTTTGAAACTTGGCACGAGAGCTTGTCAGATTGGTCTCTTCAAAAAGTTATCTAACATTTTTCCGGTAAAATGTACAGGGAAGCCAATAATTGACCCCCTTAAAATTTACAAGGGGTTTTCCATGTTCCGCTCGGCGATGGACCACCCGGTATAAAAAGAAATAAATAAAAAATGCTTACCCGAAATTTTGTATGCCATTCAACTGGTTGTAATAATAAAGAGCATACAAAGGAATGCAATGCAAATCCCGAAAATAATAATAATGTACCTCCGATGCCGTAGAGATCATTCAACGCAACAATAATATATGGCCATACTATAGGACCTAATGCAGTTGTAGACCATGAAAACCCTGTAGCTAAGCGTCTTTTTTCTTTAAAATATGTATTTAGGGCTAAAGAATTCGATGATTGTGTTATACCAATGCCCGAGCCTAAAAAAAATGTTGTGATAATACAGGGTAATTCAAACTTATATAACATAATTTATAAATAACTTAATCGACATCTCCGAAATAATTTTTAAAAACGGCCTAATGTAAAAAAAATACTTAAGTTATTTGACCGACTTTACTTGTAAACTTGAAACCAAAAGATTCGCGCAACACTGCCGATTACAAAACATGGTGTGCTTTAATTTTGCTATACAAATTTTGGTGTTTCTTGCTCTGGAGTTATTTGTTGGTTTCATTTATTTTTAATGTTTATTTTATTTGTCTATATTAAGTTTTGTTTGTTTTAAAAGTCATCAAATAGGCGCATGTTTAACTCAACTTAGGATTCATAAAAATGAGGTTTAAATAAGTTTAATATAGATACAACTAAAAGGTTGCAAAATCCTCTAAATATAACTGTTAACAGTTTGCATTAGAAAACAGTGAATTAAGTGCACCAAAACTGAGTAAGTTGTTTATACAGGCTGGAGAAAACTATTTTTAGTATTTGTTATGATATTAGAAGATCTGTATGTAGTTTAATTATTTCAAAAAATGTTATTTTCTGTACTTAAAATAAATGGCTATACTAGGGCTTTAATTTGTAATAATTTGTTTTGAAAAACGGGTTAAATCTCTTCCTTTGCCTATTTAAAAACCACCTGCTTAATATTCAGTTTTGTTTTGATTAAACAGGCCCACAAAAAAGTTGTGTGTGCTGGGTGTCGGACTAAGATTTTCTGGCGTATTTTTTGCCGTTGAACACGAATCTGAATTAAAAATTGGGAGTCAAACAAAAAAAAATCGAGAAAACCTCCAAAAACCGACACGGTACATTTACCGTCAGAAACCTGCTACCACGAAATGTTTGGACTACGACTATATAAACTATAAGAGATACAAAAAAAAATCATACAACAAAAAAGAACTTTCTAAATGCTCTATAGAAAAATATTATAAACATTTTTGATAAGATAAATAATAAAGGAGATATAATCGAAAATGTAATTTTGACAAAAAAATTCAGTCCAAAATAGATTTTTTTATTTTTTTTTTGTTTTTTTAAATAAATCGTTCATTTTATTTATTTAAATCCCAAATCACTTAAAATCTGCAGAAAAAATCCAAAAAAATAAAAAAAATCATTTTCAAATTTTTTCCAGAGGTATACCTTGAAAAAATCCTTAAAATTCGGTTTTTTGATTATAACTCAAAAAATGTTGCATTTAGACAAAAATATTATATAACTTAAACTAAAGGTCTTTTAAAAATACATTGTTTATGTCATACAAAGTTTCGTGTGTCTTTCATAGTTTTTAAGAGATTAACGTTTTAAATAATAAAAAAAAAACGTTAATATCTGAAATGAATCTTTTACTGTTTGATCCCCAATTTTGACTTCAGATTAGTGTTCAGCGAAAAAAAAAACTCCAGAAAATCCTAGTCCGACACCCAGCACACACCACTTTTTTTATGTGGGCCTGTGTTATCATTTAAATTTCATGTCTGGCCGTTTAAATCTGGCGTCGGACCAAAACCACTTGTGACGTTTGCCACATTTATTAGATTTCTACTTTCTGGGGAGATTTTCCTGGTTTTTCCTATATTTTGGTATTAAGGAGCCGACAAAATATAAAAACTCATATATTATTCTTATGTTTATTTGTTAAAAAAAAACTCTCATAAAATGTACCCTTATGGCAGATTAGAAGGAAATTTGGTAAGATAGCCTTGGCTGCGTCTGCATAGTAAAATAGGCCCTTTGCACATATTGCTTGATGCGGTGTAACGGCACGCGGTATTTATTTACCCAGATGTTATTTTAGCGCGAACGTTTTATTGAAAAATCTATTTTATTTTCTAAAAACAAATTTTCGTTAAGAAGTCAATATCTTAAACAAACATACCCGATCTATTTTTTTAAACTCATTTTTTACAATACAGAAGAATATAAAGTAAAGTTATTTTAAATTAAAAGTTATATTCAAATATGCAATTGCAGCTATTTAGCATGAAAATTTAGAATTGGTGATTATTTACTAATTATGTTTCTAGTTTTTTTTAAAGAATTAGTAAATTTGCCATTTTTACTGTAATTTTACAAATACGAACTCACTCTGACACACAATGTCAAATATTTCATGTCAGTGCAACTAGATTACGTAAAATTGTCTCAAGCCCGAACAATTAATACGGAATTATTAGTAAATAATCACCAATCCTAAATTTTCATGCTAAATAGTTGACTTTATACCATTCTTTTGTATTGCAAAAATAAAGGTACTTTACCCTTAAGTAAAATTCATATTTTTTGACAATCCTCGTATACGGCTTAAAAAAGTTGATATCTAATGGTTGCATTTTAAGTTTTGGACCATGTAGAATTATCAAGAATAACTTTTTTTCGTAAACTTAATAATAAAAAAGTTTTCCATATGTTTCCAACTTAAGTAGACACACTGTATATTCAAGATGCCTTACTTATATAAAAAAAAATATATTTATTTATTCTATAAAGTTTTATTTAACGCATTATAACTAAGTTCCACAGATAACAAATTTAACTTAAGCGGTTCAAGAATAATATAATTTTAGATCCGTACTGTATAAAATATCTTACCGTAAAATGCAGAATATAGAATCATATATCCCCAGAAACTGTCACAAAACTGACATAAAAAAAGTGATGACGCCACCAAACAAGACCCAAACATCGCTACTTGTCTGTATGTAAATCGTCTAAATAATGGCCCATTTAATAATCCTAAAATAAAAATAACCTTTTTAGAATAGGACTGTAATTGTAATAGAGTGTTATAAA
Organism: Listronotus oregonensis; assembly: GCA_019359885.1. Taxonomy (NCBI): domain Eukaryota; kingdom Metazoa; phylum Arthropoda; class Insecta; order Coleoptera; family Curculionidae; genus Listronotus; species Listronotus oregonensis. The sequence continues at coordinate 259,861 of JAHBCN010000123.1, read as the reverse complement.
AATGGTTTAACATATATTTAAGCATTAAAAAGAGGAATGACATGAGACACCATTAAACAAAATTATTTATATTGTGTTAATGCATTTATAATATTAAGGAGTGTATTGTATTAATACATTTATACTATTAAAAGGTGTAGAGGCCAATAACTTAGATACCTTTAAAACAATTTCTTAAAAAAGTCCCAGCATAAATCAAGCATCTAAGGTAAAATACTTATTTTTTTTAATGGCGGTCAGATATTGGCAACTTTTTTTTATTTTTAAGAGATGAAAAGTACTTGTGTCATGTCATAATTTGGCATATTTTTACCTTCTTCGTTCTCCGCAAAAAATAGGAATAAAAGAAACGTAAAAGGGTACATTTACCCTGCTTTATTTACTCTTACTATCCACTTTTTTATAATAAACCATTTTTATAGCATCCTATAATAATAGCATATTTATGTAACTGTGCAGCTCAACAAGTAAGCTTTGTCCCCAAATTTACTTAGCTAATATATGCTCAATAAAAGACCTACCAGCTAAAGGCAACAAAAAGCTGGCCTAAAAAATTTTTTTATTAAAAAAAAATGAGGAAAAAGAAACAGCCTAATCCTAATAGTGCAACATTTTAGTTTTCGAAATTGATAGTTTCCGAGATCCTAATAAATGCATCCCTAATTTTTAATATAATATACAAGGCGTTTAAAAAAACGGTTAGTGATTGATTTCTTGGCCAAAAATACGACAAAAACGTTATATAAACAAAGCCCCAAAGCGACCCCTTTTTTAAGATACGGTGTGAGAAAGAAAAAAATTCAAAATTACTATTTGACCCATATTTTTGAATCAGGTTTTTTAATTCTAATGAAACGTAGTACATTTAAGACATTCATTGAAATACAACCTTTGATGATAAACTTTTGTTACTATTCATTTTTTATTTTATTCACTATTTAACAATTATTTCGTCAGACCTTTTTTGGTATTAATATTATGGATAATTTTGTACAGTAACGGCCATTAAATCTTGGGCAATTCTTTTTCCCTTTCGTAAAATAGGCTTATGCCACTTTCTACTGAATATAAATACCTGTTGAAAAACCTAGTAGAGAAACAGGTGTCCGTTATCAGTGTCTAAAAATATTTTTTAAAATGCCAAACTTAACTTTGGATTAAAGAGTATTGATTATTCATTATATTGAGCAGAGAGGTTGGCCAGAAAGGGATGTGGCGGAAGAGCTTAACATCCCAAAGAGTACCTACTATTCATTTTGTTTAAAAAAAATGACAGGAAACACACGCCTTTGAGAGAAGCGTTGGACGTGGTCGCTCCAAACTATCGAACCAAGAACAAGACAATAGTTTACTTAATGTTTTGAGAAACCAACCATTTAAATATGTAGTTACAGCAAAAACGGAAAGCAATTTCCCAGCATCGGTTAGAACGACACAAATGCAAATAAAGAACAACGCATTGGATTTGCTCTACAATTTTACATGGAACCTCCGATTTTTTGGGTAAATATAATATTCACTGATGAAAAAGTATTTCAGTCGTGCTACAATGGGATACTTAAGGTATACAGGCCTCAAGGAACACGATTTGATGAAAAATATATCAAAAAAGACAGAAGTAGTGGGCGATTTTCGGTAAATGTTTGGGGGTGGCTGAGTGCACAAGGACTTGGTGTATGTTATTTTATCGAAGGAAGGTTCAATGCGGAGGTATATATAGATCTACTACAGAATATCATGCTTCCTTCTGAACTGGATCGATTTTCGGACAAAAATTTTATCTTTCAGCAAGATAAGTGTCCCTCCAGATCATACGGCCCGGCAAGTCGATAAATAGATGGAAGAGCAGCGTATCAGGGTTTTACCGTGGCCTGCACGTAGTCCGGATTTAAATGTTATGGAAAATGTTTGGGGCTTATTAGATAAAAAAAAATAAATAGGGAAAATGAGTTTAGGCCAAAATGTAAACGAACTTAAGGATAAAATTTTAGAGGCGTGGAATGAGTGACCAGGTAATCCGGACTACGCCCGGGCTTTGATCAAGGACGTAGCCAGGATTGTATATAAGGGGGGGGGCAGACAAAGAAAATCCTAGATTATATTGTTTCTTTTGATCGTTGTTTTAACTATGAGTTTCACGTAAGCAGTGGAGGTAGTAATTAAAAAAAATATATAGGGTTCTTTACTACTTTTTTAACAGTAGATTTTTTTGATCTATTCGATGCCTGGAAGGCTAAACTCTGTCTTAGAAAAAAACCGGGCCACAATAAAATATTAAATTTGTTTGGAAGGATATTTAAGTTTGTTTGAATTTATTAAATTGTTAATTAATTTATTAATTTGTTAGTTTTTATAAAATATAAATATTTTCTTTTACCTTTTGCTTTATTTATAGTAATTAAAAGTAAAACAACGTAAAAAAAGAGCGATTTACAAAAACTGTCAGAAAAATCAAAATTTTAAAAAAAATTTGCTAAGACTTAATGGCCGTCGCTGTACATGGTACTTATTCCCTGCTTTGTGCCATATAAAAAAGTACTGAAATTCCTTGATAACCCCAACGGCTTTTGAGATATTTTAATTTTAAACTTGCGCGGTACTAAAAAAAATAAATTAATGACAATATTAATTTCTACAAACAATGTTTAAAGTGTCCACACTTTCCTAGTATTCAGAGATTTAATCTTTATTTCATGGATTTTTTGTAACAATTAGAAATATTAATTCCCAATATTAGCCTTCTCGTACTACGCAAGTTTAAAAAAAAATATCTTAAAAGCCGGTAAGTTAATCGAGGTATTTCAATAGTTCCTTTTTATGTAGAACAAGTAAAATTACCATGTACTAAAGCATTATTAATATTAATAAAAAACAAGTTATGACGTAAAATAAGTGAATAAAATAGCTGGAAGCTACGCCACTGATAGATATTGGTAATAAAAGTTTATTATAAAAAGGGGTTCTTCGGTCAATGTTCCAACTGTACAAAGTTTTATGCGAATCGAAAAGCCCGAATAAAAAATAGGGGGAAATTCTGAATTTTTATTTACACCTTGTATCTTAGAAATTGGGCCGTTTTGGAGCTATGTTCATATAACTTTTTTGTCTTATTTGTTTTTTTCTGGTACTTGTTATGTACATTAGTAAATTTTTTTCATAAATATATGCCATTTTTATAAAACCAAACACCCACAAACCAAAAATAATCTTAGAAAGTTGTTGTTGTTGTTGTTCTTACAGCGCAGTGGTGGAATATATCAAAAAATTAGGTTTGCATTAGAGTCTTTAAATTTTTAATTTTTTAAATAATAAATGCTTTATTGGCAACTTTTATATAAACGATTTTTGGTAAACTGACTTCGGTGTAGGTTGCAGACACCCTTGATAATGACGCATCAGCAACTCTAAATCAACCTTTATCGAACAAGATTGATATTAGAGGCACTAGCGTCAAGAAACTTCAAAACAACCAGCCCTAATACCGATAGGAAATTATTTAAACTTGCGCCATTTAGGTGTATTAGGCAGAAATATACAAAAATTTCTTCCAAACGGCACCCATCAAGAATGGAAGCCCAGTTTTCTCTATATTTGAATACTCGAAATACAAAGCTATACTTGTCAAGCTGTATTTAAATGCATACCCATACAAGCGTTGAAGGCAGAGTTCATATTTATCACAGTAGTCGTTTGTGCTGATGAGATCTCAAGATCGATAAATCTTTTTCTAAAAACTAGTCCAAATTGTTGAAACATAGGAAATGTACTCAGCTAAAAGTATAAATAAATGTTAAAATAATGTATTGCAGAAGTCTCGAAATCTACCTTGACTTAAAAGTCTTACAATTTTTTAACTAAACTGGTAATATATTATTGGTATTTAAATCTGTCATTTCGTAAAAAATATGATCCTAATGTAAAAATCGCAACATTCTATCCTTTATAGTAACCCGAATACCTCTGTCGAAAATGGTACATTCTATACACACTTCCGAAAGCTGTACAGTTTTTTTTTAGAAAAGAATTTCTTTTTTTATTAAAATTCTATTTATCCACTTCACGTACTTGAGCACACGTAGTATGTTTACTTATTAATGACATAGTTTTTCTTATCTAAAATTTTCTAGAGTAAAACGTAAAAATTTGCAATTTCAGTTTTCATTGATTACGTGTGATATAATGAGAATACTTTTTTTATAAATTTTTTTGTTAATTTAATTTACCCATTCTTCTATCTTTTTATAGAGTAATAATTTATCAAATATATTTTTAGGAAAACACAAAACCGGGTGTGCTAATAGTTAAAAAATAATATCTGTCGTGTGACCATATGCTAAAAAGTAGTAATTTACGCACATTTTGTATATAGGGAGGCCCAAATTTAAAGTTTTTTTTTTCAAAATTTTGGCAATTATCTTAAACAAAATTGAGTAAATCATCTTATATTTTTTTCCTTTTAATAAAGGCATTATTCCATTTAAAATAAAATTTCTTTGACTTTTTTTTATTGTGGTCCTATTTTTTCTGCATTTCTTGACCAAAGTGTATTCTCCAATAAAATATACTCCGAGGAAACAAAACCATATCAATTTTTTTTTGTTGTGATCATCTCCAGAGCTATTTAAATTTTTCTAAATTTGTTTATGATTGGCATTCCTAAAACCCAATAGTTTTAGAGAGTATAATGATAAGACTCAGGTTTTAAGGTCATTCAACGAGGACTGAACAGGACCATATTTTTAGTTTTCCTTGTATTAAAACACATTTAAATAGCCACCTTGTGTACTTTTTTTCCGTAGAATCTGAAAAAATACATAAAAATGCTGTGAGCTAAAAAAAGGACAATATAAAATTACCATATTTTTTAGTGGGACACCTTATGTATTGGTTTGTTTTTGAAAACATCTCATTTCTTTTAATAAAATAAAAAATAATAAAAAAGGATTTCGTATTCATTTTTAGTAAAAATAAAATTATTTTAATTTGCCTTTTAATTAAAAAATAAAAAAAAATAACAATTGACAAAATACACGAAATCAATATTCTCCCAAACTCTAGATTTCAGATCATAAAATTGTTTTACATAGAGAACCTGCGTAAGAACTAGTGGCGCCTCTCTCGTTAGTTTTGTAAGTTCGTACGTGAGAACGAGATGCTTATAAACATGCATTTCAATACTGACTTACGAATTATGTTTTTTTTTATTAATTATTACTTTGTAATCTTTACAAATTTAATACATCAATATATTACAATAACTTATTGAAACAATAAATATTTTTAAGAGAGTAAAAAAGTAATTAAGTGATTATCAGCGAAAAAAATGTTAAAAACAAGTCAAGATTTGGTAACACCGGTTGCTGTGTTGTGTTGTATCATATACAGTAAAACTGAGTCAAATATATAATTTTATTCGTTTCCATCAAAACCCCATTTAAAAATACATCGATAAAGGTGGATAAAAGCAGTGAATCGTATTAAGTAAGTGTAATATGCGTTAACAATAAATATACAGTGTGTACATAATGTATGGAACAAATTTATTATTTGCTTGAGCAATAAAAATTTGATAATTTTCTCGAACACATAAATAATAATTTTAACTTGTGCATTTTTTGACATAAAATATAAATTTACAGGGTTACGCATGTGGTAGATATGACATTATCGATGATTTTTAAAACGACAAGCGACATATTTTAGTGCAGATTTATAATCTCCAAGAAGAGTCGATTTTAAAAACATAAAATACTTATGGTTTTAGGTGGCAATTTCGTAGTTACGGGCTGTTAAAGCACTGTGTACATAATGACTTCTATCCTTGGCGAAGTAGATAAATGCATAAGTAATTTATTAATATTACCAAAGACAATTGTAGTTATTAACTACAATTGTCTTTGATATTACTCAAATACTTGACAAAAAATATTATTTTGTCAGCATAACAAGCATTACCATAGTTACATGACGGATATTAAAAAGCGTTTTTAAGTATCCACTTACACAAAATTTAAAGAAAAAGCAAAAAATAAGAATTTAAGACCCTGTTCCTACAAAACTGTCATTTTATTTTTAAAATCAGCTTTTCTTGGAAGTTATAAATTTGCAATAAAATATGGGAATTTCAATTTAAAAAAACGGTCGATGACATATATCTACTACACGAGACACCCTGTATATTTTTATTTTATGTAAAAAAATGAATACAAAATTATTATTTACGTGTTCAAGGAAATTTTCAATGTTTTTTTTTGCTTTACCAAATAATGAGTTATTCTATACATTAAGTAAATAATTTTTACCACCCTGTAACCACGAAACTGCCATCTAAAACCATAAGTGTTTTATGTTTTTAAATGTTAAAAAAATCTGCAATAAAATATTGGGGTCTCCATTTAAAAAAATTGTCGATAACGTCATATCTACATGAGTAACCCGGTATATTTATATCAAAAATTGCGCTATTTAAAATTATTATTTACGTGTTCAAGAAAATTTTTATTTATATTTTTTTGTTTAACCAAATAATGAATTTGCTCCATACATTATGCACACACTGTATATTTATTATGATATTTATTTTACTATTTCTTTAGCCCAGATGGTACCTGTTAATCTGGGACATTTATTTTTTAAGACCCACTCTTTATAATTAGAATGTTTGACATTTTTTATTTTAATAAATAATTTATAATTAGTATAGCGATGAGTATAAAATTTCATTTCTCTCACATACTAAATGCAAAATTTTGCGACCATGAGCGCTAGTGCATAATCAGTAAGGTCACACAGTTTCTCTATAAATATTCAGAATGAAAGAGAGACCCATCAAAGATATATAACACTAGACTTTGACAGAATAATAGCTTTTTGAAATTTGGCATTTCAGGTATTGTTAACTTTTTTATTATCTAATTTAAATCACAAATTTCTCATATAAATAAAATTATGTTGTTACTAAAAATGAATAGAAAATCTATTTTATTCACACGTAACGAAATTAATGTGATTTTTTTTTAAAACAAACCAATAGGTAGGTGTCCTGTAAAGAAAAAATGTATGTTGTATCTCTTTTATTTTAATTCAAATTATTCTTCCAAGTGTATATTAGGATTATACGAGGAAAACTCGTAAAAAAAAATTGTAAAATGACAAAGCCTCAAGCATGGCCCTGTTCAGTCTTCGTTGGATGATCCTGGTCCTATACAGTACAAGAAAAACGCAAACTTTTATTTACTACAAAAATATTGAATGCTTAAAAACAAACAAACCTTTTACGCCACTTGAAAACAGCATGATAACAACCTTTTAAAACTAAATTAAACTGACTACCACAACCCATTCTGTCTAAACCAAGGAAGTTTAAAGGTGTATAGAAGCCCAATGCTATGGCCCATTGGATCAAAAAATGTCCAGCCCAGTATGAAAATAACTGTCAGAGTTGGCCCCGCCGATTCTGCGCAATAACAAAATTCCACGAAATAATTTAATGTGTTCCCTACTTACACACTGATAAATCAGTTACAATGGATACCTAGGTACCAAAGGTTACTAAACGTTACTGATAAATCAGTGTGTAGTTAGGCAACACATTATACTTTTATGAAAGCCGTAGTACCGTTTTTGATCTTAGGTTGTCTAAGGTTTTTGGTGCAAGGTCGCGCGCGGCGCGTATGAAACTATATCCGCGCTGTACCGTTTGCCGTTGCAACCGTCGTCGTCTCATCATTCGTCATTTTCGTTGTGGTAGGTGCCCTTTGCGCCGTATTAGTTTCGATTGTTTTGCTTTGTGTGAGTACCTATATTTTTTGGTTGAAGAAGTTTTTTGGATTGATAAAAACCTTCTTATTTTAGTGATTAGTGTTTATTAAATTGTGACTATAATTTTGTGTTTATTGTTTGTTACTTATAATATCGTAACAAAATAATTAGAGGTTGTATGGTTTTGTCTTGCAAATCCAAGGGTAACATACCCGGCATTTTTTACTTCAGGTAAGTATTTCTTATATTTAAATTAGGTGCTTCTTATGAGACGTAAAGTTAGGTAACCAAAAAAATAATAATATATTAATTATGAAAATTAAAAATGAAAATTTCATAGGAAATAGCAGTGAGAAAAGTAAGGCAATTTTAACTATCTTTTAGATGATTTCCACAATGTTTGTGTATTTCTGTGGATTATTAAAAAGAAATAAGGTTTACATTTAGGTATTTTTATTTCATTTAATAATTTAGTACATTCTTTTAAAGGATCAAAATTATTAATTACTGGGCAGACCAGGCAAATTTTAATATATACAGGTCCCTCTAATTGAATGAAAAAAAGTACAATTTTATGTTAAAGTTCCTTTTTGCTTTTTCTGTATTTGTTTAAAAAGAAATTAGATTTTTGGTTTCTTAAACTTACAATATCAACTTTTTAAGCTCGACTGTAGACACATAATATTTAACAGATACTGTTACAATGGATACCTAGGTACCAAAGGTTACTAAACATTTTTAACCAGTGTTATTCTGTCTCATGAATGTTTGTTATTAGTGAAAAGTATATGCCTAAAAAGCAGTTATAAAAAATTTCACTTTTTAATGTACGACCAGAATCTTAGGATTAGATTAAACTCATTTACACTATCTTGCCCTTCTTTTAACACAACATTGGTGATAAGTACATGAAACTATCATACAATGTCTGAAATTTATTTTAAAAAATCGTGTTTTTATTTATTTATAAATATTTTTGGTAAAAATACAAAACTTACAAAAATATCGACCATTTAAATAGAAGGCTTCTTTCCATATTATATCAGATGACATAAAATTCAATATTACACAATAATTTTAAATATTCTGTGGTAGTATCGTTTAATAACCAACAATTTTGTGCAAAAAATAAAAAAAAAACAGTGAATGCTTGAATTTGACATTTGATGATGTCAACTTTATAGGTAGTAACAAAGAATTATGGAAGTCCGGCTCTGACCTACTATTCATTGCGCAAACTCCGCGGGGCCAACCCCCCTATTCCCGCTGCCCTGCAGGCCTGGACAATTTTGTTTTACAGTATTGGGCTTCCATACACCTTTAAACTTCCTTGGTCTAAACATGTAACATTTCACATATGTGTGCAAGTAATTTTGCAAGTCTATGTAAGTAAATATATTTTATATTTAAAATGGAACAGATACCGCTTAGTTAAAAAATTGAATACTTTAGAATCATAGAAGAATTCGGTATTTACTTTACTCTTGCAGAGCATTTTTTGTTATGATAGGACAGTTCATAAAGCCCCCACTCACTGTTCGTTGATGCGATTCGTGATGCGTTTCGTCGGTGCGATGCGTGCATTGATGAATCGATGTATTTCATTCTATTCACAATCCGTGGATGCAATGTGGTAGTCAGTTTATAAATTTGCCCACTATTGGGCAGTTTTAATAAGAAAAAAAACTTTCTTTATTATTTCGCGAATATTATCAATACCTATCCATTTCTTCAGCAATATTTTTAAAAGCGACCTTATTTCGATCTTTTTTGATTTTGTTACGGGATCTCATAAGCATTGAAGTAATTGAAATTCTTTTACAAATATAAATCAATATCATCATGACACTCCATTTTCAGGTTAAAATCACAACGTTATCCATTTTCTGTGTCACATACTTTTCAACTAAATTTGTTATGTGTTGTTACCTGCCTACACACACAAACGCATTGTTAATAAACAAATCAAAAACGAATGAGATTCAAAACCGATTCGGAGTTTCGTCATTTTTATTTTGATGATTCGCTCAAAAACCGACACCGAATAGCCGCACGACGCATCGTATCGGCGTACTGCATTATAGCCATTATGCAAAGATTTGGGAATTATACGAAACATAAACCAATAGTGAGTAGCGGGCTTAAGAGACTTACATTGCTAAAACCACATGCAAACACTATCAACCAGCCCCATCCGCCATCCGGAGGGACGAAATCCGGGTCACCTACTCGCAGTCGTCTTCTTTTGACATTTTGGGATTGTATAACAACTTTTGGTTTCTCAGTGTTAGACAGCTTTGGGTCCATTGTCCTTAAAAAATTAAAATAAAGTCTTTTACAAATATACTAAATTGTATTACCATAAAATTAAAATTATTGCCATATAATTAACATTGAAAAATTATATATTTAATAAAATAGTAAAATTTTTATATATATATATATATATATATATATATATATATATATATATATATATATATATATATATATATATATATATATATATATATATATATATATATATATATATATATATATATATATATATATATAATATATATATATATATATATATATATATATATATATATATATATATATATATATATATATATATATATATATATATATATATATAAATATGAATTTTCTTTCGACCGTACTAATAAATTACAGAACAAATGGGAATGCGCGTATGGGTAATGATCAGAAAACATTTAATCTTTAATCCTCATATTTGACACAGTTTGTGTCTTTCAAGACATGGTTAAAACAAATATCACGTTAACAAAAATCTCCTAAATAAAACCAAACAAAAAATTTACTTACAATTATTGTTATTAAAATACTGACAACATCACAAAACAAGAATTTACGAGACCACGTTGATTTAGTTTTAACAGTATGTAATGTATACTGTTAAAACTAAATCGAACGTGGTCTCGTAAAATTTTGTTTTGTGATGTTGTCGGTATTTTAATAACAATAATTGTAAGTAAATTTTTGTTTTGTGTAGTTTTATATTTAGGAGATTTTTTGTTAACGTGAATATGTTGTTTTAGCCATGTCTTTGAAAAAGACACAAACTGTGTCGAAATATAGAGGATTAAAGAATTAAATGTTTTCCTGATATTAAATAAAAATTCAGCTATTTTACTAATATATATATATATATATTATATATATATATATATATATATATATATATATAATATATATATATATATATATATATATATATATATATATATAATATATATATTATATATATATATATATATATATATATATATATATATATATATATATATATATATATATATATATATATATATATATATATATATATATATATATATATATATATATATATATATATATATATATATATATATATATATATATATATATATATATATATATATATATATATAGGTATATATAAATATTACGACTAATAAAAAATATTTTTATTAGGAAATATCTTCAAGGAAAGTAAAAAGTTCCGAAACGGTCAGTAATCTCCGTTTTTGTCAATGTCATCTTTTATCGTCTTCCGGTTTAGCCGGAAATGATCCTAAATTTTTTTAAATGCAACACCCTGTATATTTTATAGTTATCGCGCAAAATAAAAAACTACATTAAGAACAATTATAATCAAAACTTTTGTTGTAGTCAAAAAATAATAACAAAATTTAAAAAAAATCTTTTAGCAAATCGATTCACCTTTGAAAACATTGACGTTTTGCTATAAAAAAACAATAAAACAAATCAACTTATTGCAAAAAGTCTTTTATGATATTAATTGGGGACTAAATTAAAACTATTGTCGACTTCCGGTTAAGTCGAAAATGATCCTAACTATTTGTTTTTAAATGCAACACCCTATATTATTTATTGTTATCGGCAGCAGAATAAAAAATTACATTCGAAAAAGTTAGAATTAATGATTTTGTTTTATTTAAAAAGTAAAAAAAAACAACCTTTAGTCAATCGCATCACCTTTAAAAAACTAATAGTTTTAATTTAGTCTCCAATAAAAGTCATTGAAGACTTTTCAAAATTCAAAAAAAGTTAATTTGATTTCTTAGGTTTTGCTATAGCAACTAATATGTCAATATTTTGAAAGGAAATACAACTTGCTAAAATATTTTTTTTATTTAAATTTTTTTATCACTTTTTGAATAAAACAAAAACATTAATTCTAACTTTTTTCAAAAACCATAAGTTGGGATCATTTCTGACTAAAGGGAAAGTCAACAATAGTTTCAATTTAGTCTCCTATTAATATCTGAAAAGAAGTGTCAATTTAAGTTGATTTGTTTTATTAGGTTTTGCTTTGGCAGCTAACACGTTACTGTTTTCAAAGTTGGAGCGATTTGCCAAACGTATTTTTAAATATAATTTTAATTTAATGTTGATTTTAATTCTTCGTCAGATTACAATAAAATAGTATCGTAGTTAAAAATAAAAAGTTTAGTCATTTTGGCTAAACTGGAACTCGGCAAAAGATGACATTGCGGTGCATTATTGTTTGCTATTTAAGCATATGTTTTAAAAAAATGCTTTTTCCTACGAGCGTGCGGAAAAGTCCACTTTTTCGCACGCATTTGAGTGCGCAAAGTTGCACTTTTCCGCACGGCGTGCGGAAAAGTGAACTTTTCTGCACGCCGTGCGGAAAAGTAAAACTACTCTAAAATCTTACAGGTAAGCAAGATTTATATGTATTTTAGTAATTGTAGGCTATTTCATGCAATATACGAAGCCATTGCAAGTTTTAGTTTATTCCCTTTTTTGTTTGTTACTTCGTAATTTTCAATATTTCAACTAAAACACACAAAAAAACATTTTTTTAATTACCCTGTATAATAATAATAAATGATTATGACAAGTCAAGCAACAATATGTAATCTTGGTGATTTTAACACATATCAGATTTTTTCTTCGTTTCCATATGAACAAGCAATTGCACAAATGAATTTCAATACAAACAAGCATTTTTAATGAAAAGGCGTCATAGCATCTTTTTTTAATTAAATAAAAATCCGACAAAAATAATTATTTAAAATGAGTAGTTCCGATGAGGAGCTACCAGATTCTATCCTGGATGCAGCAAATACCGTAAGTTTGAATTTATTACCAGCAAAATCTCGTGAAAAATATGAGAATCAATATAGTCATTTCGAAAACTGGTGCTCCAGCAAGGGAACAAAAAGTATTAAAGAAGAAGTGTTCTTGGCCTATTTTGCGGATTTGCAAAAAACATATAAACCTAATACTTTATGGAGTAGGTACTCTATGTTAAAATGTGTCCTCAAAGTGAAAAGGAACCTTGATTTAAGTTCATATTTCAAGCTAACATCACTACTTAAACACCAAAACGTGGGATACCGGCCAAAAAAATCAAAAACTTTCAGCAAAGAAGAAGTTTCAAGATTCATGAAAGAAGCACCTGATAATATTTACCTTCTAATAAAAGTTGCTACAATTTTTGGATTAGCCGGTGCTTGTAGGAGAGATGAACTTACAAAAATAATGATTGATGACATACAGGATAATGAAAATTTGGTAGTGGTGAAAATTCCTGACAGTAAAAATAACACTTCCAGAATCTTTGTAGTGTCCGATGAAACAAATAACGGACTTTATCTGCAATTGTACCGTAAATATGCAAATTTGCGAAAACCACATACCCCACACAGACGTTTTTTTGTCCAGTATAAACAAGGAGCATGCAGTACGCAATGTGTGGGAATAAATTCAATAGGTAAAATGCCTTCAGAAATTGTTGCACACCTAAAATTAAAAAATCCAGAAGAGTACACTGGACATAGTTTTCGTCGATCCTCTGCGACTATGTTAGCGGATTCTGGGGAAGGAATTACCAATGTCAAGCGACTTGGGGGCTGGAAATCGACGGCTGTAGCTGAGAGCTACATGGATGAATCCACAAATCAGAAAAAGGATATGTCGAATAAAATATTGACCATGAACAACTCCCCTCCTGAGCTAAGTCAACCTTCATCAAGCCGTACAATAAGCGCTTCCATAAGCCACCCGCTAAATGAAATTACAGGTTCTGCAATTAATTTACAATATGCTAATAACTGTTCTTTTGTTGTAAATGTTATCAACAAATAATTCCCATTTATAACTATGTTGTAGTAGTTCTTTCAGATTAAACATAATTTAAAAAATAATAATTGCTTTAATATTGGTATTATCTGACGCTCGTAGGAAAAATTTTGTTCCTAACGCTTGCGCAAAGTGACTTTTCCGCACTTGACTGCTTGCCCGAACTCCGCTTCGCGTCGTTCGGGCAACGGCAGTCGCGTGCGGAAAAGTATCACTTTGCGCACTTGTTAGGAAAATAACTATATAAACAAACAGAGATAATCCACCGCTTCGGAACTTTCTACTTACCCTGTATGTTTAAGTTATTTTGCAAATTACTATATATTTTTACGTCCTTATAGGGAAGGCACAGTTTTGTTTCCCTTTTTTAGGGAAAATTTATCTGCATTGTTTAATCTGTGAGTCTAGCATACAGATCTTCTAATTTAAAAATGGGTACAGAAAAAGTTAATAAATATAGTAACTTGTCGTCGAAAAGAGAGGTCTGGTTAGTTTTTGTTAGATTTAATTTAGTATTTTTTTAGAGATGTTAAAAAATTAGAATTATTTATTAGATGTGGGTACCGTAACTTAATACTGATATTTTAAACAGAGAATATAATATTATAACTTTGAATATATTTCTAAAAAAAAAATTAAATCTTTTCTGGAATTTTAAACCTAATCTTTATCTTTAAGTGATAACAAATATTTTAAAGTATCGGCAAATTTTATTTGTTTGCCTTTAAATATTATTATTGCCAAAAAATATTGATTTTAGTTTATGTACATGAAAAAAACCTTACTTAAAGTTTATTTATTAAATAACATATATGACTCACGGATTTATTTAAAAAATGGTTTCTTCGGTCTTTACACCACTTCTAAAATAAAAAAAAATAAATAAATAAATAAAAAAAATAGTAGAAAAACTACACATTAATTTTTATTCTTTAATGTTAAAAAAAAAACAGTAGTTTTACACCTGACACATCTGTTTTTTAAAGTAATTTGGTCTCTTCCTTAGTGAATATCTAAAATACGAGTATAATCTAATCAATATAAAACTCCTTTTAAATGAAAAGATTTTTTTGCCATTTTTACGAGTGGTGTAAAATCCAAAAAAAAATCAAATTTAAAAAAAAATATTTTTTTCGGAGCGATGTTAAAATTATAATAGTTATTTTTTGTTTAAGTCTGTAATAAATAAAGTTTTCAGCAAAATTACAGTGGTATCTATTATTAGCAATGAATTTATTTTGGTATTCGATTAGATTTAGAAAAAAAATATAAACTAAAAATAAATTTGATCCTAAAATAAACACCGCAGTTACCATTTTTCTAAACACTTCTATTATTTTTATTTTAGTAACTTGTGACCTAATATTTAGGTCACTTTTAAATCAACTATGAATAGTTTCAAGTCTTTAATTTTTTTTCTAAAGTTTTACTAAAATTTCGTCAAAATAGGTGGCGTTTTTTAATTAAGTGTATTATTTCTGTTTTTTCCTTCTGGTTTCAATGTTTGACAAGCATAATTGTGAGATTTAAACTTGTACTTAATTCTTTTGCAAACTGAATTTATCTACTGAATTTTATAAATGTCCTTTTTGCTTCTTATTTCATTTCCATTGATTATAAGGCTTTTAATTTTTTTATTGCTTTTATTTCAGTTTAAATAATTTTTACACAAACAAGTTTAAATAAATTTATATTTTTTCCACATTTATTTTTTACCAGCTCTTTTAAAACATTTATTTTATTTATTTTGTAGACAGATTAATATAAACAGGACTCAAAGATTTTTAAGGCTTTTAATTTATTTAATTTATTTCTGTCAATTGCATTATGCTGATTATTTTTAAAGTTATTCAGATCTCCTTAAACTATTTACAAAATATTTTTACCTTAAAAGATTTCTTTAGCTCTTGACATTTTAACGTCCCTAGATTACAAAAATATGGTTTCGGAGGTCTGTCAGTCGATCTCTCCATCTATTAGCCTTAGCAAAGAATATAAAATATTCTTTGGCCTTAGCTAAAAAACTACTTCTCAAAAAAAATGCATCTGAATTGAGTTTCTTTCTAACTGATGAGAGACTACAAATTTGATAAAATATATACAAAGACAGCTAAGAAAATGCAGAAACTGGCTGATAAAGTATGTTTGCCGTTGATCTAAAAATCTAAATTATACAGCCACTTGTTCAAAAATAAAAGGATTTGTTATCATTCTAAGCTTAATTAACTTGAAAGACGTATACAAATACAGACGCTTGTATTTACAATAAAATTGTTTGACAGCATGCACTAGTCGGAGCAGTTTTTTCCCGTTATGACCATTAGCCAATACTGGTTTGATAACCGGTAACAGCGCATTAACATATATATATATATATATATATATATATATATATATATATATATATATATATATATATATATATATATATATATTATATATATATATATATATATATATATATATATATATATATATATATATATATATATATATATATATATATATATATATATATATATATATATATATATATATATATATATATATATATATATATATATATATATATATATATATATATATATATATATATATATATATATATATATATATATATATATATATATATATATATATATATATATATATATATATATATATAATATGAAGTGGCTTCAGCACCATTGACCATATACACACGCTAAGGGAAATCATCAGCCGAACCGAAGAATATGAACTACCACTAGCTCTAGCGTTCATAGATTTCGAGAAAGCCTTTAACTCGATTTATCCCAAAGCAATAAGAGAAGCCTTAACAAATCAGGGGATCGACAAACCTTATATTGAATCTCTTGCAAATATATCAAGAAGCTAAAGCCAGAGTTGTAATATACAAGGAACTAACTCCTGAGTTCACAGCAGCACTAGAGGAAATTTTCCGCAAACAGAACTGGACCACCAAAGGCCTGCAAATAGATGGAGAATACCTTAGCCATCTAATATCAGCAGACGACATAGTTCTAATTGCCAATACCCCTGCAGAACTACAACAACAAATAAATGAACTGAATGCGGCTAGTAACGAAGTAGGTCTCAATATGAATCTAGCAAAAACTAAAATAATGTTCAACGAACTGGCAGACGAGCAAGACATTCTAATAAATAACATAAATCTGGAAATAGTAGAATACATATACCTGGGCCACCTAATACATAGATCAGGATCCCGACTACCAGAAATCAACCTAAGAATCAAGTTAGCATGGAGTGCATATGGAAGAAATTCAGTTATATTCAAATCCAGAATGCCACTCCTCCTAAAAAAGGAAGCATTTGACCAGTGTATACTACCAGGTATGACCTATGTATGTGAGACCTGGACACTTGAAACAGATATTGAAAGAAAACTCCAGGTAGCACAACGATCAATGGACGCAATATGCTGGGAATAACGAAAAGAGACCGCAAGAGAATAGAGTGAATACGACAAAGAACCCAGGAAACAGATGTGATCCACAGAATAAAATCCCTTAAATGGCAGTGGGCAGGACACCTGGCAAGAAGAACAGATGATAGATGGACCACCAAAATTACAACATGGTACCCACGAGGTGTAAAAAGATCTAGAAGAAGACCACACCTGAGATGGGACCATGACATAAGGAAACTCGCAGGAACAAATTGGGCCCGTATAGTCAACAATAGAGAACAATGGGCCCAGCTGAGAGACAGGACTATGGATACGTAAGGGACGCTACACCATAATTGGAAATGGTTGAATAAAGTTGCGAATGATGATGATGATGATGATATATATATATATATATATATATATATATATATATATATATATATATATATATATATATATATATATATATATATATATATATATATATATATATATATATATATATATATATATATATATATATATATATATATATATTTTTGAATGGTTGTTAAGATCTCAGCGTTAAGCTTGTACCTCAAACTCCAGGACTTCCCCTGGCCCGTCGAATGGTCCGCCAGCACCCGCTGGTGACACTGCCGATGGCTTCGGGTTTCGTCGTTTCTGTTTGAGATCCAAGTACGCGAGCTCCACCTCGGATCCTGCGGGAGAAATCGTGGGAGGGACTGGCAACCAACTGATGATGATGTAATATCGCGAACAGACGTCGAGCGATGGTCTGGCGCTGACGGCTCTCAAAGATTGAGAGGGTCAGTATACCAGACAGGCGCTCCTGATGAGTCCAAGAGGACGAAACGTCAACACGGTACACACTGCTTGATCTCCATAGTTACGACCGGATTGCGGTGAGGAGTTGGACGACCAACGCGTTCCCCGGAAGGAGAACAATAGAGCGCTAGCCGAAAGGTAAGGCCTCCGTTGGCGAGTTGTAACCACCAAACCCCATTCCCAGTTTCCAAGGCTGGGAGTCCGGTGTCAACTCATATCGGCACAGGCCGCAAGGTCTGGTGAGTCCAGGTATGGGGTGACTATGGGTAACTTCCCCGAAGGGGGAAGGATTATAGGTTAGTGTGTTGTTGTGTTGAAGTTTCGTTCTCATGGTCCTCAGTTCGCTTGGCCTTTGACGACGTTGACGATGTCTTATGACATATATATATATATATATATATATATATATATATATATATATATATATATATATATATATATATATCCTTTTAACAACAGCATTTACTCTTATTAAATACATATACGGCCGAGTGATGATCGCGTTGTTAAATTTAGCAATGGACTTAGCAGTTTAGAATGTTTAACAAAACGTCATTGTCAGTGTTATTCAATGATTTTAGTAGGCAACCTGTCAAAATCTGACATTTTGTTAAACATTCTAAACCGTTGTCAACTTAGCAAATTGTTAAAAGTTAACAACGGTTTAGAATGTTTAACAAAATATCGAATTTTAACAGGTTGCCTACTAAAATCATTGAATAACAATGACAATGACGTTTTGTTAAACATTCTAAACTGCTAAGTCCGTTGCTAAATTTAACAATGCGATCATCACTCGGCTGTTTTAAGGTTTAAATGGTTTTTTAAATATTTAATTCGTAAGCGTTCATTGCACAGTAAATTTTTTTCGAAAAGTTTACCGTACCAAAGGTTAATTACTTTTTTTTGTCACAAAGTAAATTACGGTTAACAAATCTTTTTCTCGAACATTATTATCTTCTTTTCAGGAATGTTTTAACAAGGATTTTACATATCTAAACTAAACATATCTAACTAAAAAATAAATTATTATTTTAAATAAATAATGTAAGGATCGGCATAACACTTTTTTCATCTTCTTTTATAATGATTTTTAAAATTCTAGTGGGTACCTAGACTCTAAAATAACGATTATATATCGATAAATGCACTTTTTAATAGAAAAAAAAAACGGTATATTCGCATGTTCATATATTTTTAAAGAGTCCTTGCTTTAATGTTAAGTTTGTATTATTTGCCCCATTTAAAGACGAATTCAAGTTTTTAAATAATTAGGATACAATTTCTCCAGGTAAAGAATTATAGAGATAAATAGGTTTGTCTGTGACACCACTTATATTTTACCGTTCTTTATAATTATCTATGCATATAACACTGTGCCTGGATTTTAAGACGACATTGTTTAATTTAGTCTCTATAATGGGAATTTCAACTTAATTAGGTGTTCCACATTTCAATATTTTATTCATACAGGTCACTTACCGGACTTTTATAAAATAATACTTTTTTGATCGCTTTTTCCATAGTCCAATATTAGATAAAGTACCGATATTAAGCTAATTTAAACCCTATCCCCGAGACAAATTTAAAAAAAGGTCTTATGTATCATTTAAAGCTATTCATGTGTTTTGGTAATAATAAAACCAAGGACAAAAAGGTCGTTTGTTTATGGTCTAGTTTGAAGATTATTTTCCCACTCATTCAAAAATAATTAATCAAATAGTAAAAATATAAAGCTTTTGTGTACTCTTACTTTTTAATAATCATACCTTTTAGCTAATAAAAAATTCAACTTGAAAGAGCCACACCTATAACGGGTGAACTTTACGTGTATTTTACTCAGAAATAAACGTTTACCATTTTTTTTTAAATTTATTTAAACTCTGCTCAATTTCTCTCCATTAAACAAAAATACTAATAATTACCTTTGATTTTCAATAGCAACCAAATCACAATCCTCATCCATATTGTCTGCTTTTTATAAAAATGAGGCGTCCTTAAGATATTTAAATTCACAATATTACAATTAAAAAATCACACTATACGCTCTTTTTTCAAACACATATCAGCATTTAATAAAATTTCCATGCCAAGGAAATAACAAATTGTATTTCTCTTTAAATTGCTCCATAATTACAAGCAAATAGTTTATGTTATAAGTTATAAGTATATATTTATTTATAATTTTACCTGTCATATACTCATTTAAATACAAATCTTTTTACACTCAAATTATAACGTATCAACCAAGTTAAATAACAAGGTTAATAAAACCTATGCATCACATGGAACTAACTTTTGTTATGTCATTTATACGAGATATTGCGTGATAAAAAATCACTTTAGTTTTGGCTAATCAAAGAGTTCAATATCATAATATTTATTTTAACTCAGACAAACATTGGTTCGACTAAAAAAAATCATCAATTAAATAGTTACAATTAATGATTGTTAGTGTAAGAATGTAAAATATTTGTTGTTTTAAGAGATAGAAAAGAAAGTAGATAAAATATGTTCTATGCTGCTGTGGTGGGGTTATTTACTATATAGCCTAAGAGCCAGCTTAAAGCAGACAACATGGTCTGGGAGACAGCGACCTTTTTTGATGACCAAATGCACAAAAGCTGAAAGTTTTTCCTAGGATCGCGCACTTCCGGGGGATGTAGCTGCGGCAGCCTCAAACACATAAAATATTAGTAAAAAAACTTATTCCACAAAAGTTGAGATATTCATTATGTTATAAACAAACCATGAAACGGATCCAGCTGACTTTAGAGTGGAGGGGTATGCCCCAGCTTTTTACCCAAACAAGTCAAAAAAATGCACTGAGTAAACTAATACCAAAAAAGCTAAAAATTGGTTAAATAATGGTTATGTTAATAAGTTAACCGAAAAAAATATCCAGCTTCATATTTAGTGGGAGAAAAGTGTCCAGCTGATGCAGTGCATCGCTGTGCGCGCGCCCGCGCGTTGCATTCTTAATTGCATCAACTGGGCACTCTTTTATTTTTCATTATCTTCCATTTCCATTATCCCCACTAAATATGAAACTGGATATTTTTTTCGTTTAACTTATTAACTTAGGTATTGTATTACCAAATTTTAGCTTTTGTGGTATCAGATATCTATGCATACTTTTTTATTACTAAACAAAGCGCGTCCATGCAATTATTGGTTCATATAGGTTTCTTGCTAAAAATGGAAGATAATGAAAAATAGGTTTTACTATTAATTATATAAGAATATTAATTTTTATTTTAGTATATGTTTACAAAAAAAAAAGTATGTGTGTTTTTTATACGTAGAAGATAAGTTAAATAAATTTATTCTGTTTCGTCTTCCTATTCATCGCCCTTAAATTCATTTTCGCTTTCATGGTCGCTGCAATCAATTTCGATTCTTCTTCATCATCTGTAAATATATATAATAACAATATATTAAAAAGTTACATATTTCTGATAATTAACCACGCAGGTGCTAGATTTTAACATAAATTAAAGTATTAATTTTAAATATTATTAAAATTTGTATTTCATTTGCAAGTTATATTGGTTTTATATATATATATATATATATATATATATATATATATATATATATATATATATATATATATATATATATATATATATATAGGGTGATTGGTAAGTAGAGGCGAAAAATGTAGGCCTGAATTAATTCCTTAATTCTAAATCGAAAAGAAAAAATCCTTTTTTTGCAATTTTATTTCCTTTCCAAGATATTTCACTATGAAGTTTTGCCAAAAAACATTTTTAATCGCATTGTAGGTGTGGCTAATCTTAGTTGACGCTTTCAAACTATTACGTCATATGAAATCAAGTTTGACCTTTGTCAAAAGATAGACACTTGTCAATCTGTTATTGAAAAATCACTAACGAAGAATATGAATATAAGAATGTTTATGTGTATGGGTATAACATAATAATTATTAAGCATGTGCACCAAGGCGTCTAACTTTTTACAACGGTCAACTTGATTTCATATGACGTAATAGTTTGAAAGAGCCAACTAAGATTAGCGACACCCACAATGTAATTTAATTTTTTTTGCCAAAACGGTACAGTGAAATATCTTGGAAACGAAGGAAAATTTGCAAAAAATGTATTCTTGGTTTTCAATTCAGAATTAAAAAAATTATTCGGGTCTTCATTTTTCGCCTCTACTTACCAATCACCCTGTATTTTTTATATATATATATATATATATATATATATATTATATATATATATATATATATATATATATATATATATATATATATATATATATATATATATATATATATATATATATATATATATATTATATATATATATATATATATATATATATATATATATATATATATATATGGTGATCCTAAGTTGACGCTTTTTTTTCACTATGTATAAAACTCATTAAAATAAACACCTTTTTCAAATAACGTTTTTCAAAATACTCAAAAATAAGAAACTTACATTCATTTAGTGTGTCAAATATGGTCCTGTCGGAAACTTTAATTTCATTTGGAGTGAACACAAAACTAAAGTCGACTGGGAAAGTCTTCTGGCTGTAGGACTTGAACACCTTGAACGAAAACGGGATACAACTGATTTTACCGCAATGTTGTCCACACTTTTTTTTTTTTAGTTAAACCGATCTAACTTGTAATCGCTCGAGAACTTGTTGTTGGATCAGCCCGCAACGGAAACCGTCACGCATACAATCTCAAAGCAGCGGCCGTAGATTGACAAAACTCTATAAAAAATCAGCAATATATCCACGAATTTATCTATTTTGTATTGTGCCATTTTCGCGATTTAACAATAATTCAAAATAAACTCTCACCTCGTCTGGTAAAAGCAAAGCGGACTAATTTTTAATGCGTGATTAACAAAATAAACGTAAATAAGAAAGACACTCTTTTTCTGACCAGGCCCGCACTAGCCACATGTTTAAGTAAGTTTATGTAGCTTAGTTATTTGGAATCACCTGTTTTAATATATATATATATATATATTATATATATATATATATATATATATATATATATATATATATATATATATAATATAATATATATATATATATATATATATATATATATATATATATATATATATATATATATATATATAATATATATATATATATAATATATATATATATATATATATATATATATATATATATATATATATATATATATATATATATATATAATTAATTTTTTATCATTATAACTTGCAAATGAAATACAAATTTTAATATTATTTAAAATAAAATAAAAATACTCTAATTTATGTTAAAGTCTTGCGCTTGTGTGCTTAATTATCAGAAATATGTAACTTTTTAATATATTGTTATGATATATGTTTACATATGATGAAGAAGAATCGACATTGATCGACCTTAATTGAAGCGACCATGAAAGCGAAAATGAATTTGAGGGCGATGAATCGGAAGACGAAACAGAATAAATTATTTAACTTATCTTCTACGTATAAAAAAAAAACATACTTCTTTTTTGTAAACATGTACTTAAATAAAAGTTAAATATTCTTATATAATGAATAGTAAAACCCATATTTCATTATCTTCCCGTTTCAGCAGGAAACCTATATAAACCAATAATTGCATGGACGCGCTGTTTAGTAATAAAAAAAGTATAGATATCTGATACCACGCAAGCTGAAATTTGGTAATAAAATACTTAAGTTAATAAGTTAAACGAAAAAAATATCCAGCTTCATATTTAGTGGGGGAAGAATGCCCAGCTAGGTTTAAAGTGAGTGGATATAACACAAGGGTGGTAAACTTAACAAGCAGTGGTCGATTTATACTATTTGTCCGCAGATAAGGTTATTTTTGTGACGTCACCGGATTGCCCAGAAGGTAGATTTATTTTATTAATTTTTGTTAAATTCAATTTAAAAAATAATTGGATTTACACGTACTATTAGATCCGTATTGTATACCACTTGATAAAATTAAGATTTTATACTACTTGTAAACAATACAATAGGGCAAACGGATTACGTCACAAATATCGAATTGACATTTAAATTGTCGTATATGGGCTTAAATGGGATCTAGCACTCCATGTTAAGTTTATCACCCCTGGGTATAACACCCTTCCACCGCGTGCCCAGCTAATACAATTAAGGATGCAACGTGCCCGCGCGTACAGCGATGGACGGCATCAGCTGGACACATTTCCACTAAATATGAAGGTGGATATTTTTTTCGGTTAACTTATTAACTTAACCATTATTCAACCAATTTTTAGCTTTTGTGGTATTAGTTTACTTAGTGCATTTTTTTTGACCTGTTTATGTAAAAAGCTGGGGCAAAACCCTCCACTCTAAAGTCAGCTGGATCCGTTTTATCGTTTGTTTATAACATAATGAATATCTCAACAAAGTCTCAGCTTTTGTGGTATAAGTTTTTTTTTACTAATTTTTTACGTGTGTGGGAGGCTGCCGCAGCTACACCCCCGGAAGTGCGCGAGCTGGAGGTCCATTCACTTACTACCTATACCAAAATAAAGCGTAGGAAAAACTTTCAGCTTTTGTGAAATGACTAACACTAATCGGTCGGTGGCTCCCGGGCTAACACATATTTTAACAAACCTTAAACTCCGTCCAGTGAGTCTGTTATACCCACCAAACAAGACATGGAGACTAGCTAAGCCCGGCCGTGGTTAGTTGTGGTTAGTTTTCATCATCCACGGGATCAGTTTCTATAAAAATGGAATTAAAATTTATAAATTGAGCTTAGCACAAGGAAGTTTGAAGGTTTGTGGAAGGCCAATGCTGTAGAACAAAATTGTTTGCGCGTGGTGGGCAACGGGGATACGGGAAAAGGCCCTGCGAAATTTGCGCAATAAATAGTAGGTCAGGACCGGACTTCCATATTTTAAATTCAAACTAAATATATTTTCACTGTTTTTTTATATTTTTGCGCAACATTGTTGATTTGAAACATGTAATTTACTTGGAAGGGTTGATGAAATGACGACGGTACAGCACGGGTATGGTTTCATAAGCGCCGCGCCGTCGCACACGAAAACGGGACTCCGGCTCTGTCCAAAGTATACACTACCTACACACTGATTTATCAGTGTGTAGATAGGTAACAAATTACAAAATTTCGTGGAATTTTGTTACTGCCCAGAATCGTAAGGGAACCTTCAAGACAGCTATTTACATAGTGGGCCGAACATTTTTTGATCGAATAGGCCAGCGTTTCTCAAACTTTTTGTTCTGCGGAACCCCAAATCGTTAAAATATTTTCCATATAACCCCACATTATTGAATAAACATATTTTTAAGTGTTCATCTAAGTGCTTTAAATTTGTATCGAAAATATGTATGAATGTTTGCTTGACCGCTTTAAAAATAAAATATTTTTTATTTTTCATTCTATTTTTTTTTCTTCTATGCAAGCCGCTTAATGGCAAATCAGCAGTCCAACAAATCACCAAGGAGGGCAACAGGGAGCAAAAAAAATGTCTTGGAGCCAAGCCCCTTAAAGGCAACAAATTAGCACCGCAGGCAATTTTTTTTTCTTTGAGTCAGTATACTTAATGACAACAAATCAGCAACGGGAGACGTTTTTTGCGAACCAAGACGCTTAATGGCAACAAATCGCCAGCGGAAGCATCCAAAAGCATTTTTTTAAATTTTTTTCTTTGAGCCAAGCCACTTAATGGTAGCAAATCGGTAACAGAAGCAACGGCTATGAAGAGTTGAAAATATTGACGTAGGCATTTCAATTAAAAAATGGATTTAATTCTAGTATAATTTATTAATTTTATTAAATATAAATTACATATTAAAATATGAAAGCACGACTGAACGAGTTTTTAAAAATAAATTTAAGTAAAAGAACAAAAAAAAAACGCATAAAAAAATGAATGTGATGCATGAGTTTGCTTCTTACTCCTACACAAATATTTAATATCCGATTCGATTGATGTAAGTTGAAGTCTTATATCAGGTTCCGCATTAAGTCTATTGCGGTAAGTCTATTTATTCTTTATTGACACGTAAGTGGAAAATGGGGTTTCGCACGAATAAGTTGTGGTAAAATGTAAAATTTTGATAATTGCGAATATTCTTCTTCCAAGCCGCACCAAAATTCTGCCAGTGGCATTATTTTAAAAGCTGATTCTAAGGATGAATCGGATATTAAATCAATTAATTTCTCATATTCCTCAATAGAAAGAGAAGATGGTTTTTCATTGATTATAAAAAAAATTTGACCCATGCATAACTTTTTAGTTTGTCAAAATAATCATTGAGTAATTTAGTTATTCAAATCCTGAAGATGTTGAATGATTTCGACATATTGGTTAGTTTCTAACTCTATATTCTCCTCTTCTAGAATATCCTTGAAAACTGAAAAACACTCAAGCTGTTTGAGATTGATACAAGTAACCCAAAACTGAAGTTTCTTTTTAAAGACCAAAATCTTTTCGCTTGCAGTAAATATGTTTATGTTTACCTTGAAGCGAAAGATTTACTTCATTAAGTTTGGCAAATATATCACCCAAATAATAAATCCATTCTTTTTCATCCAGCCGATGTTTGAGATCAAAATTGTGTTTAAAAAAAAGCACGCACTTCAGCTCTTAATTCAAGAAATCGTACCAATATTTTTCCTATGAAGAAGAAGTGATGAAAGAATACTTCCCATGTCGTCGCATAAGATTTTAAACAAATCGATTATTTAACGGGGAGCTTTTATAAAGTTTATTATTTTATCAACTTCATCGAGGGCACTTATAAAATCCTCAGGTAAATTTTTAGCGGCAAGTGCTTGCCTGTGTAGCATGCAATGACTGCTTGTGCTATCTTTTGCAACCTGTTTAATCCGCTGGACCGCATTCGAAATTGTCCCCAGCATAGCATTTGCGCCGTCCGTACAAATGTCAAGGCAATTTTCCCAAGGAATCTTATTTTCGATAAGAAAAGTGCTTATAAGAGTAAAAATTTCAACCCCAGTGTTGGAAGGGGCTTGCAAAAAAGAAGATCTTCTAGTAAGGTTTTTTGGTAGGGGTACCTAATAAAAACTATTAAAATTGCAAGACCTGCAACGTCTGAGCAATATTTCGTTTTTATGATTGATGTTTTTTAGTTTAGCTGACCAAAATTTCGCGGAACCCCTAGAGGAGTGTCGCGGAACTCCTGGGTTTCGCGGAACACACTTTGAGAAACGCTGGAATAGGCCATAGTATTGGGCTCCCATAAACCTTCAAACTTTCTTGGCTAAGCATAGTTAAAATAAAATTCACTATACTATTATTACCTTCAGAACTTTCGATCAGTTCGCTGACCAGACAAGGAAGTTGATCTCCTTCAAACCATTTAAATATAAATGAATTGTCTTTCTCCATCCAGCCGTATTTCAGGGGGTTAAATGTTGTAGGCTCTTTTATAGAAGCATTTTTCCAAATGGCAGATACATAGTATACTCCCTCTGCCCTCCACGCGTAAACAATTTTGTTTTACAGCATTGGCCTTCCATATTCCTTTAAACTTTCTTGTGCTAAGCTTAATTTATAAATTTAAATTCTATTTTTATAGAAACTGATCTCGTGAATGATGAAAACGTGTCACATGATGGGAGCGATTCTGAAGATGACAATCAATCTTAAAATCAAATAGTTACTGATTTTGATGTTATAATTACGACTTCGAGAGACTGTTAAATTATTATTATTTTTTTATATAAATTTATATTTGGTATAAATTAATTAAAAATTTGAATAGAAGTTTCAATTATTTTACTTGTAATATTTCTATAATACTTCTGTATTAATTATAGTCTTAAAATGGGCCTATTTTCCTTATTGCCCATCTTTATACCAGTAAATGTGCTTATTTACGTGTATACTTAAATAATTTTTTTAATTTATTTGCGTATTATTATTGGTAAACATATTATAAGGGTGTAAAAGTTAATATTATGCATGTAAGTATGCACGCGCTGGACGAAAGGTTGCGCTGTCTGCCGGGTTTTCGGAACCGGAAAAAATGTCTGCCAAAATTAATAAAGGTTCAAAATAGTTTAATAAATAACATATAAAAATTTCAGATTTGTAAAAATACTTTCAAAATTTTCAAATTTTTTGGAATCTTTAAAAGTGTCTGCCGTGACGTAAGAACCGCTAAAATTGTCTGCCATCATTATTTTTTGATTAAACTAAAGTAAAATAACGAAATATTAAAACGGCAGCCTTGTTAAAATATATTTAAAATTAACCCGATTTTTATACCTGTCACACCTGAGGGACCCTTTAGGCACCGCGGCCGGGCTTACCTAATCCCCATGTCTTGTTTGGTGGGTATAACAGACTCATTGGACGGAGTTTAAGGTTTGTTAAAATATGTGTTGTCTGCTTTAAGCTGGCTTTTAGACTAGGAGAAAATACTCTCTGAGTTACTCGCCAGACGTGCAAGAAAGTAAGATTTAGTTTTCTGGGTCCAAATATATGTATTAACAGAGTGTATAAAAAAAATTGCAGATCCTAAAAATCTCCAAAAACCAATTAAAAAAATCATCGACGCATCGATGACAAGCCAGTTACCGTTTTCCAGATGTAAAATAAACGAAAAAATAAAAATTTAAAAATAAATAAAACTAAAATTACTTACATTTGATTTAAAAAATATGTGACAATTTTTCTTTATGTAAAGTCATAAGGGACACATTAATTTGAAAATTAAATTTATAGATTTCCTAAAATTACCTCAGTAAGCAAATGCAACCAAGTATTATTAAAATTAACTAATACTAATAATATATAGTGATTTTTACTTAATATAATAAACATGTTTGAAATAACCCAAAAAATATTTTTAATAAAAAAGAAAGTTTTTTATTAAAAAAAAACGTATGTAGTCTTACATATTAAAAATATGTTTGTTATAAAATAACAATAAAAACATTTTTTTTTGTATGGAACACCGATATTTTTTTTTATTCTATGTAAATTTTTAAACATATTACATACAAACAAATAATATTACATTTATTTTCGTGTTGCATAAATAAGTGAAATAAATATTTTTACTATGTTCATGCGTTACTAAAGAGAAACGAAATAATAAAAAAGGAACTAAACTTTCCATCCATTTCTGAATTTATACGCAGTCTATGAGGTACACAACAAAAAAAAATGCTATACAAAACATTGTAATGTTGAATATACTAGAATTAAAATGTATTTATTTTAATACCGTCATGCATTTCCTCTTATATTCATAAGCTTTATCTTAATGTTTCTCCACCCCTTATTAAAATAGTGTAATTATTTATAAACAAAATGAAGAATGTAAAGTTTAAAACTACTACATAAACAAAACTTAGTCATTTAAGCGATATCCTATAAAAACCGATAGTTATTTTTTTCTACTTTGCATATTCAAAAATCTTCCAAAGTTATTATATTATTTCTTATTAGAAAACTAATTTTATAAAGACAAAAACTTACATGCAAACTGTTTTTAGTTCCGTACTTATATTTTCTTAATTGATTACTTATGAATTAAATACCACACCTGGCTATATATTTCAGTAAATAATTTTAAAAAATGACTTTTAATCAGCTTATTATAATAGATAATCCATATTATTTCCTTTCTACAAGCCACAGATTGACGATAAGATCTACAATCATAGAATTATTATTAGAAATACAAGGATTATCTTATCCAACAAAAAATATTTAAACATTTTAGATTTCCGATGCAAAGTACTTATGGGTTTTAAAATGAAAAGTCACAAAATTTTACCCAAACTTTAAAAATCAACTGTCATTTGCTAGCTAATTCTTATATATATATATATATATATATATATATATATATATATATATATATATATATATATATATATATATATATATATATATATATATATATATATATATATTTATATATATATATATATATATATATATATATATATATATATATATATATATATATATATATATATATATATATATATATATATAACTATTATATATTATATAGTTCCAATAAATTTATATATAAAATATAGTTTTTTATATATTGGAAAGTAGTATTTCAGGGTGTAAAAATATAAAGACATTACAAGGACAAAGTATAATTTTTTAAATGACTCCCTATATTTATTTTTACATTTTCGATATCTACATAAAATTTATAGATATTTTTTATCTTAACATATCATATCCCATATTCAATTGTTTACGAGATATTCTCATTTTAAATACGAATTTAGAAATGAAAAAATCGCCTCATCTCTCAATGTTGTTTTACGTTTCTATGGTTTTAGTAGAGTGACAAAACACCCATAGTAATAATTAATAGGTAATTAGATATCACATGATGAGTAGAAATAGGTAAAACCTTAAACAAGAAAAAACAGATTAAAACAATTTTTTTTTCAGATTATAAAACTGTCAATATGATATTTTTATTTCTCTATAAAATATGGTTCTATGCCCTAAAAAAAACCCTGAAACCAAAAACGTTAAACAACTTTAAAAAAAGAGCGGATTTGCCCCCTTTAAATTTGTATTTAAATGCGAATATCTCGTAAACAGTTGAACTGGATATGATATTGAAAAAAAAATATCTGAATTTTGAAAAAAAAAATTTAAAAAAAAAATATGGGGGGCTTTTAAAAAAATGAACTTTGCTTTTTTTTTATACACCCTGTATACATAAGTTGTTTGCAAAAATAGGAAAAACCCCAAAAAATTTTTGAAAAAAAAAATTTTTTTCCCTTTTTAAAATTTAAAAATAAAGGGGGGCCCCCTTCATAACTTACCTTTTTATATATATATTATATATATATATATATATATATATATATATATATATATATATATATATATATATATATATATATATATATATATATATATATATATATATATATATATATATATATATATATACAGGGTGTCCCAAAAGTAATGGGACACAGAGCAACAGCAGATTCCTTAGGTCGAAATAATGCAATTTACGTAAACTTGCCTTATCCCAAAGTTGGTAATAACAAAGATACAGGGCGTTAAACTTTTAATTTTGCTTTCTTTTTTCCGTAATAATTCTTTAACTAAATGACATAGCGGTGCAAAATTCGAGATCTGGGGGTTTTCCAAGATGAGAAATTCGTCCATGCTTTTGATGTTGCTACTAGAGGGCGCCAGCAACGGCCTCCCTCACTTGTTTTAGATGTCATACTTTTTTTAAGCTTAGAATATTGACCTGTTTATTAAAATAAGTTACTATAAAACCCTCTGCATTAAAAATATATACTTTATTTAAGTCCCTAGGAGCAACTGTTTTCGAGATAAATGTACTTTAAAGGACCCCGCAATTTTCTTATGGAAAATAAGTTTTAGCCAATTGTTTTAAAACTTTGGATAGTGATAGTTCTTAACACGTTGATCAAAACTCTCGACGGGCACCAAACTCAAAAACCCCTCTAACCCCCCCAAAATTACCCTCAAAGGTCCCCAAATCCCCAGTGATCAGATGAAGAGTCTACTTAAAAGTCCAGCGATGAAAAATTAATTCTCTAATCCCTCCTGAAGAATGGGGTTAGCAAAAAGACGATTATTTAAAACCAGTAAAAATGACGTCACCCGGACCACCTGAAAACGTCTTAAAAATAATATTGGAATGGAAGTGACTGCGATAACCACCCACCACTTAAAGAAAATTTAATCTCCGATACGCAAAATAAAAATTAAATTTCCTCGTTTTTGTATATGTGAGTAATGCAGCAAATTTTCAACACTTAATAAAATCTTTCATAAAAACTCTGATTACTTCATGAAATTTTGATATAGAATAATAAGTTTCTCAGAGTAAGTTGTTTATATCTCAAATAAATATATATTTTTTTTATTTTATTATGTATATTTATTTTGTGTCACTATTATATAAAAAAAAATCTTATAACAAAGTAGTGCAGTCCGGAAGTTATCTTAGAAATTGAAAAATATGAGAAATTAATATAAAACTATTTTTGTAGGAAATTTAATTATCTACAAAAAAGATTCTGTGTAAAAAATGAAGAAAATTAACATTTAAAAAGTTACAGCGATTTGAAAGAAAAATCACTTAAATATCATAAATATTGTTTAAACAATTTAAATACTTTTTTGTCCTCTCAAAAAGGTTTCTGATTTTGAGTAATATAGAAAAAAAACAAATTAAAAAAATTATTAAAATCGGAGCTGTTCTTGAAAACTATTCATACTAATGGAGTATGCCTATAAATTGTTACTTGATTCATTGGAGCGGAGGCTAATTTTTTACAAATTATAAAAAAAAACAAAAATTCCTGACCTTAGAAAATGTTTATTACATTAAATGTAAATATTATTGTTTAATAAAAAATTGATCAGACCTATTTTTTCACCGCCACATGTGCGTCATATGGTAAAAGTGGTACGGTGGAAGCACAAATTCCTTTTTGTTTTTTATGGAAATATTTAGTTTTAACCTTATACAGTTTTCTGTATGTCAGGCGTAACTGATTTTAGAAAAAAAGAAATCTCGCTCCACCCTAAATTGTATACAGATAGTAATAAAATATATGCAAATATCCATTTAAGACCAAATGATATGATACCTAGAGAAGTTGCTGGATAGGTACATCAGGGAGAATGCACTTACGAACAGACCTCTGCACAAGGACATACATGCATACACAGCAGGTAAGTCCACAGAAACAGCATTACATGAGCTTGTAGAAAAAGCCGAATATCCTCTCAAATACAAGGAGGTACTACTGTGTGCCTTCCTGGATATAGAAGGAGCGTTTGACAACACGTCCCTAACATCTATCTCAAACGCGTCGAGGCGCAGAGGGATCGACGCAACAAGCTGCAGGTGGATAGACTGCATGCTTAAGAGCAGATCAGTATATACTTCAATTCTTGAAGAAACTTTTGTAGCTCGGGTTGAGCGAGGATGTCCGCAAGGGGGACTTCTGTCCCCACTGCTATGGAATCTTGTCATGGACGACATACTAAATGTCCTTCAACTTGAAGTGCACCAAACATTGGGATATGCAGACGATCTCCTCATTATGGCCCAAGGAAAATTTAACAATACTGTTAGGGATAAAATGCAACAGGCCCTAAACGCAGTTACCAGATGGACGAGAAAGGAGGGACTAAACATAAACCCTTCTAAATCAGCCATAGTTGCCTTCACCAAAAGGAGAAATCTAGAGGGCTTTGGACCCCTGCTCTACAAGGTACAACAATCAAGATTGTGGGAGAGGTAAAATATTTGGGTGTCATCCTAGACTCTAAACTTACCTGGAACCAACATCTTCAGAAAATAAGAAAGAAAGCGGAGATGACTCTTATGTTAATTAGACGCGCACATGGAGCCTTAAACCAAACAAGGTTGGTTATACCACTTGGCCATTGGTTATACACCATGGTGGTAAAGCCTATGATAACATACGCATCACTGGTATGGTGGACAAAAATGCGACAAAGAATTGCTGTTACAGAACTGGCCAAGGTACAGATACTTGCTTGCTTAGCTATAACAGGAGCAATTAAAACAACCCCAACAGCAGCCATGGAGTCTCTTAGACCTTCCACCACTTAACCTTGTAGTGATGGGAAAGGCAAGAATGAGCTACTTCCGACTGCAACAGAAACCAACTGGTGTCTACGCTAGTTTGGGACACAACAATATAAAAAGTCA
The DNA here is from genome assembly GCA_019359885.1 of Listronotus oregonensis. Lineage (NCBI taxonomy): Eukaryota > Metazoa > Arthropoda > Insecta > Coleoptera > Curculionidae > Listronotus > Listronotus oregonensis. The sequence goes on along the minus strand of JAHBCN010000123.1, from coordinate 225,979 downwards.
GGTTGGCGGCAACATCCTGGACGAGGGAACAGATGATTCCCCATTACTCATTCAACAAAAACTTCGAGGTAAAAATTCCAGATCGAAGTGAGTGGCAGCAACCCGATCTCCCCGGCACGGTTGGAGACATCATCTGGTATACGGATGGTTCCAAAACCGAGCAGGGAACTGGAGCGGGCGTGTACAGTGAAATGAGGAATTCATAATTATTCATTCCACTAGGAACACACAGTTCTGTATTTCAAACGGAAATATATGCTTTACTGCACTGTGCAAAAGAAAATAACAGGAGGGCTTATAAAAACAAGCAGATCTGCATAATAACAGACAGCCAAGCGTCACTGGGGGCACTAGTAAACCCCAAGGTAACGTCAAAGCTGACATGGGAATGCCAAAAAGAACTGGAAGTCCTGGGAGAACGCAACAGAGTAACTCTTTTGTGGGTACCAGGACATTCGGGGATAGAAGGCAACGAAAAAGCGGATGAGCTAGCGAGACAGGGATCATCCACACCATACTTTGGGCCAGAACCTGCCCTTAGAGTGACCAAACCCACAGCACGAGGGCAAACCAGGGAATGGATCCGAAACAAACACGAAGAATACTGGGGAAACCTCAGTAGAATAAGACATGGAAAAAGCATGGGAGGATTGATATAAAAGACAATGGGAGATTAGGCACAAAAATTCCATGAGGCTGCGCTGCTTCCGGTAGTTATTCAAGACGGCTCCCAGGGAAGAAGAAGAAATGATATGATAAATAAATTTATCCACAATGAAATTTCAAAGAAGAGGAGATGTATATTATTATGGAGGTTGATTGTTATGATGAATTTTTTTTGTCATTAAAATTTGAGATAAAAAAGTAATTATATAATATATATATATATATATATATATATATATATATATATATATATATATATATATATATATATATATATATATATATATATATATATATATATATAAAAATATATATATATATATATATATATATATATATATATATATATATATATATATATATATATATTATATATATATTATTATTTTTGTAAATTTCCTTTTTACTCTTGGGAATAGGTTAATAAAGTAAATAGTAAAAGTTTAATGCAACGTTTCGCACATTATTTATTGTGCTTTTTCAAGCGTAAGTATCTAAAAAAAATATAATTAAAGTTAAAACAGAACATCACACAGTATTTTTACAGTTTTAAAATATTACTGTTAAATATTAAACAATAACAATTTTAAAATTAACATTTAAAAAGTTCTAATTTAACACAAAATCAGGTACAAATATACCAAAAATGCTTCAACTGCTCTACATAAACATGAATCTCAAAAGAAACATGAATTTAATTTTAAGAAAACTAACATACTGCCACAAGACTTTAAATATAAAAAACTTAAAATTAAAAAAATGATTGAAATTAAAAGAGAAAAAGAAGCTCTCAACGACAAACAAAATATTAGCAATCTTAGTCAAATATATTTCAACTTAATATCAAAATCTATTTCAACTAAATAAATCCCTAAATTTTATATATCCAAATATTAATACACCTAACACACTGTATAAAAGATGTTTTAAAACAACAAACACTTCCCTGTATACAACATACCTAACAACAAATATCAGTTCCTGTTTGACCTCCGATCAGTGAAGTGAAGAAAACTGCATCGTTTTTTTCGGGAAGGCGGCTGAAGGCGCTGTATTAACAGCTTTTACCATCGGGGATCAAGGAGAAACTCAAGCCAAACGATAGAGTCCTTCTTCTGGGGCTAAGCGCCGTGAACGAAGATTCCTATACCTGTTTCTTTCTGAGAGCCCCACGCACGAGGAATTTTCCTAATGGCGGAAGATGGTTGCGCGCTCAGCAGGAAGGAGCAGTACTGACAGAAAGCGGTTATGCGTGATACCGGTAGCAGTTCCTGGTCGGACTTCCATTTTTTGTGCCTTGCACAGATAAAAAAATTATTTAGAAAATTTTAAGTTTCGGAATTTCCGGGGGTTTCGAGCCCGACAATCCAGAAATTCCACTGACGAAGCCTGGGAAAGCTCACGTTGCCCGCAACGCGTGTCTGGAAAGGGGAGAGCTGGCAAACGATTTCCTGGAAGAAATCAAAGCCAAAAACGGAACAAGCAAGCAAGCAACAACAAATATGCAAATAGCAAGCCTTTATCCGTTTTGGTTTCTTTTATTAAGAAAAAATATTAATAAAATAAAAAATTAATCCAAGAGACATAGATTCAAAATTCCTTTAGTAATTACAATTTATACTAACTCCAAGATAGGTTTATGTTTAAATTAATTTTATTATGTACTTGATTTTGTGTTAGATTAGAACTTTTTAAATGTTGATTTTATTATTGTTATTGTTTAATTTTTAACATTAATTATATATTTTTTAACTTTAATTATATATTTTTTAGATACTTACGCTTGAAAAAGAAAATAAATAATGTGCGAAACGTTGCATTAAACTTCTACCATTAACTTTATTAACCTATTCTCAAGAATAAAAAGAACATTTATAAATATTGGTTAGTTGTGGTTAGTTATTTATTTATATACACCGATATATATATATATATATATATATATATATATATATATATATATATATATATATATATATATATATATATATATATATATATATATATATATATATATATATATATATATATATATATATATAATATATAATAATATTGGAAAATAATTCGCGCATAATAGGGAAATCAATGTTAATTTTTAGGCATCTGAGAATCCAATCTACCAGTGTACGTTTCAATAGAACGTCGCGATGAATTATAATTAATTTAGCTGTTCGACTGGAGACGTCACCGCTTTGCGCTTAGTTTGGCTAGTGGGATTTGCCGGTGGCTCTGAGAGCTCTCGTTCATTTGCTGGCATCCCCAAATAATTTTTTTCGGATATTTACAACAAAATGTGTATCGGCAGAGTTTTGAAAGACCTAGAAACCTTGTTGAAATAAGGGAAAAAAATAATTCAACTTTCTGGTCAAATTACACCTGAACGGCTCAGAAATATGAGACAACATCTCTACAATAGGTTTGGGTATTGTTTCAAAAAGTGGTGGATTATTCAAACCCTTATTAAAATAAGTTTTAGTTCTTTAGAGTTATTTTTATTTTCTGTTTTAAAATTATCGTTGTGTTTACTATTGGAATTTTCTTTTTATTTATTTTTTAGATTTTTTTAAGCCAATGTGATAAAAAAGACAAGCAAAAATTTTTTTAAATTTTTTTGTGATAATTTTTCAACAAATTATCGTTTAAAAATTCTCATTTTGTTGATTCAACGTACACCCATCCGATCTCGTTTTAATACTGTCGAAAATGTCCAAAACTATTTGATTTTGTATCAAATCGAACCAAAGCGCGGAGTGGGTACAGTCGAACAGTTAAATTAATTCTAGTTCATCGCGACGTTATATTGAAACGTACACTGGAAGATTGGATTTTCAGATGGCTAAAAATTAACATTGAATTCCCTATTATGCGATTAATTTTCCAATACTGATATATTTTTAAATATATATATATATATATATATATATATATATATATATATATATATATATATATATATATATATATATATATATATATATATTATATATATATATATATATAAAATATATATATATATATATATATATATATATATATATATATATATATATATATATATATATATATATATATATATATATATATAAATATATATATATATATATATATATATATATATATATATATATATATATATATATATATATATATCTTTATTATTATTATACAATACAACAATACTTATATGGCAAATTTTAAATCAGAATTAAGATTAAAGGTAATAATCAAAACTACTTACTAGAAGTATAACTTGCTAAAAATAAGGTTTGTTTATCTCATTTACAATGAATTATAAAGGTGGTATCTCAGATTAAATAAATCTATTTATTAGACTATTAGACTAATAAAAAATAAAATTATGTTGCATCTACTTGGAGTGTGTAAATTATTAACTTTATTTACCAGAGTCACAATATTATTTCATCTTATTTGAACTATCTTAGGCCATTAAAAAAATGTATTTTTTATATTTAAAAATATCGAGAGACATAAGACATTTTAAGGCACCAAGTAATATATTTATTATATTTTTTCCCTAAAAGGGTTCTGCTTGCTTGCTGGCAATTAATATATGTTAATAAATTAAATAAAGCCATTTTTAAAAAGGTTTTTGGAGAAAATGATATTTAAATTTTTATAGATATAAATTAAATTATTTCAGACGGTCAAAACAATTCCTGCGCAGAATTCAACAGAAATGTATTTAATATTGGTTGGATAACAAATATATCACTATATTAAACATTGGTGGCAGGGTTTGTTAAAAATATTCCTCTATGTAAAATCATAATTTTTAAAAGTTTTTATATAATGACTGACAAATATAAAGATTGTACAACAGCCTGTAGTAGGATCTAATGTATAGATACTTGTAGTCCTATAAATCAATATTGGTAAAAATATTTCAGCACCTAAAAAGTAAATAAGAGATAATTGAACAATCTTTACTGGAAATCAGTCTGCATACCAAGGTCTGAAATCATAATGTAAACTTTAAAAAATACCTATTTTTATCATTATTTTACTTTAAAAGGAAGATTATTTCAAGAAAGTTTTAATATTTTTTAACCCTTTAAAAAACATATGATCACCATTTATTGGGGTTGCAAATGTCTTTTAGGTAAAAATTCGATTGATTTACTTCTTTTTTACTACTTACTTTTAGGATGAGACCAACCAGAATTTTAAATCTTTTAAAATTTGATGAGACAAAAGTTCATGTATTTTACACTAACTGGTACCATTAAGGTTCTAGTTAGTGGAGATACTGAATTTAGTTATAATGTATATTATATTGAATATGCTTTACGTAGAATTAAAATAATATTAGTAATATAAAGATGATTTAAAAGTGAATATTTATTTGAAAAGGATATTAATGCCCTACTGTTACTCCCATTTACATTTTATGAAGTTTTTAGTTGTCACAAGGAAGTTGAAATTATTTAATCCAGAGTAACAGGCAGATAATTATTATTATTATTAATTACATAATAGTTCTATTTCAAATTACACAAAATAGCATTTTAAGGTTATAATGTCAATAATAATAATTCTCAATTATCATTACGCCTTAATACCATTATCCTGGACCTAATCACTTCAGTTTTAAAAGCAATCTGTCATAAACTATTAAAACAATAAACTCAAAGCTACAAAAATACAGTATTTCACATAGGTACCTACCTACGTAGAAGTATTGAAATTTTGCTTGTTTAAATAAAAAACAAAAGTTTTTGGAATATAATATAAAAAAAACAAAAGTAGCAGAAGGTTTTATCAAAACACCTCACAAATAACGAATCAAGTTTGTAGTATTTTAATCTTGAAAGCACAAACGTCCATCACTATATTTGATGGTTGTTACTATGGTGATAGCAGAACCACAGTGTTTATATCCCAACGTATTACTACTTGACACAAATTTATTTTAGAAATGTACAAGTTTTTACTCAAGATTATTTAATCATATTAAAAATGCATTTCCAAAACCCCTATATTTAAAACCCAAATTCAGTTGATTCATTGTGTTTTTGTTATTAGGAATTTATTACTGTATTTATTTCCTAATAAACTTTTTTCTTATCATATAGTAATTTTTTTACTACCATTAGGTATAGGCTCAGGTATAGGTAGCAACTTTGCAAATCATAATTATATTTAAGAATTTTAATTTGTATATCTACATCTGGCTTTTTAAATTTTTATTTTATTTCTATTTATTTCTTTAATGTTAACATACATACTATATATAAAATAAAGTATCTTTATTGAGTACTTAATAAGTATATAATATATAAATACTAAAGTAAAAATGTTTCACAAAATTTATCTTTAAAACTCAAAAAATAAACATGTGCTTCCTCGTGTGTATTTACCTGCTTGGTATCTACTATTTTCCCTAGACCAACAGAAGTTTAGCTTTTTAATAATTTAAGATATTTTAAAACTTTTAAGCACACACCAACAGCTTATCAAGACATTCTTTAAAGTTATAATGATTAAAATTGATATTAATTCTTAGGAGACTCTACACTATAAATAGATTTTAAGTACTGTGGACTAAAAATAGCTATAATAGGTACTGCAGAAATATAAGTACTATAATAAAAAAGCTTTTAAAATACTTGCCTAAATTTTAAGCAGTTTTTCCAGGAAACTTTTATTACTTAATAGTATAAATAAGTGTATGTCTTTACCACTTTAGATATTTAGTACCCACTTATGGGTCTAAAACAGTATTTGGCATGGTGTAGAACTTTTATCAGTTTTGTGAAAGCAGTCCAAAGCTACAAAAATTTATCTTTTAAACCAATAGGCGTCTTTTTTGAGATTACTACATGGAGTTTGATTAGGTATTTAAGCTTTTAAAAAACTGATAACCGTTCTGACAGCTGGTTCCTCCTTGTTTGTAAGTCTTATCTAGATCACTAAAAACGAATATTTTACAAATCAACAAACTGAATACAAGTGGTAGGATTAAAGTTCACTTATGCTAGATCAGGTTATCTTTTATCTTTTTACAGCGAATTTTTGTACGTCAACTAATACAGAATTTTAAAGTGATGTAAAATAGGTACGAGCGACCGTTAAAAAGTTTAAAGCACTAGCTCTTTAGCTAATAACCAAATCTGTAATTTAATATTTTAAAAAAGAGAAGTAAAGTTTAACATTTTCAATTTTTTTGACATTTTTAGGTCTAAACGGCCAACGAGGTTATAAATAAAAGCAACAAACGGCCCTAGTTTTGTGTGGTTTTTGTTTTAGTTTTTAAATTTATTTTTTTAGCGGTAAGTGCCAAATAGGAATCCAGCGTTGCCAAAATACAAAAATATCACAAGGATGAGCTATGCGCATCGAGTTATTACTAAAAATCTTCGAGCATACACCTTCTACAGGCAGCCTTGCCGCCTGGCCATGCAAACGAGCGCGCCATATAAAAAGAATAACCCTAGTTTCTTCTTTCTTTCTTGCTTTAACAAGCTGATCAGTCGACTAGGAGAGGCCGACTAATCAGCACACAAAGCGGCGTATATACACACCTCTTCGCCGAACAATTAGCACGTTGGAGCGAGAGAAAGTTTATACTGCGGCTTTTCTTTCTCTCTGGCACGCTTTTTTACACGCTCAAGCTGCAAGACTGCCTTTAGTATGTAAACACTCAAAGGGATACAGTGCTATAGCACAGATGTCAAAAAAGAACTAGTATACTTACTAAAAATTAAAACGCGAAGTTCTTCATTGACATTTTTTGCTCCTTTTGCTATAATTAAACCATTCAAGATTGCAATGGACTGCACATACACCCAAGACAGTCAGAAACTATTAATTTTGCAAAAATCGACAATAAGATAAAAACACTTCACATCGCTATTTACAAAACTAAATCGATTAAATCAACGCAATGAAAGTTTACAAATGGCATGAAGTTTGTAGTGTTGCCACTAGAAGTCTTTGTGCCTTTTGCTGTTTGTCTTTTGCAGTTAATAAATAATACCATAACGTTACATTGTAGCGTTATACTTTACGTCTACTTTACGCGATTTTCGGTTCAGTTTGCTAGTTAAGCTTCACCCTGCGTCAAAGCTTAACAATATACTACAATACTACTGTATTGTTTACCCTCTGGCCTTTCAAGTAAGGATACGGAGCTAGCCATATTCTGAAGAGACTCCGATTTGTTCACAACCTTTAAATTCTTCACTAGTTAATTTAACTATATCAGATGCATGTCTGTGTTTTCTAGCAATTTGCTGTAAATGTACATTTGGGCGTACAAAAGCATGTAGCTCAAGGCATTAAGAATAAGAGGTTTTTGTGCTCACAAATTTTATACTCTGACGACCGCACGGCTACCTTACCACGTTTGATTCAGAAAAAAAGGGCGTTAGGAATCACTCTAAAACGTTAAAAACACTTTTGCAGTACTACTAGATATCAGGGTGAATTCCTGCTCAGCGGTTGTAACCCGAAAAAGCTTTAAAGCTCTCAATGCACATGTTTAACAATAACAATCCGATAAAATTATAAACCTGATGAGCCAGTATATATACACAAAATGATAGGTAGACCCGATAGAGACGGATATAATGTAGTACGCGCTACTGGGGTATAAACTTCCTCTCTCTCTCCGCAAGCTGATATTTCTCACTCAAAGGTCAGCGATTGGCCGACCAATACCAGCACGTGGACCAAGAGAGAAAGGTTATACCATGATTTTTCTGTCGCTTTTGTACGCTCGTTGTTTCAGCTACGAGGCAAAGCTGCCTCCAGCAGTATATTCTCGAAGCTATGAAACAAATATTCCATCTTTACTTTCGATCTATGTCATCTTTTATTCTTCATGTCACATATGTCAAAACGTTGAATGTTTAAAATTTAATTCTGTTTTTAATTTTAATTTTCTTCTAAAATATGGATTCTCAGTTAACAAAAGAAGATATTGAAGCAGTTTTTCATAGGCTAAGAGGTATTCCAGCAAATAAGGTAAATAATTGTGTGCAGGTGAAATATATTCCATAAGATTAAACAATATTTAATGACGTGTCCAAAACGTAAAGAAAAACCTAAAGTAAAAGTAAGGTATTTTAACTTGCTTGTGGATACAAAAAGAAAAATCTTTTAACTTCATATTTTTAAAATTAATCATTTCCGAAAATGAATGTACTAATTGCAAGAATGCTTTTGGTTTTGTACCAAATGATTTATAGTTGTTACTAAAAATTCACAACTAATTAACAGTTAAAACAGATTATTTAAAAAATCGAGTTATTTACTGTATTTATTCTAAGACTACCGGATTTGTTCATTTGACCATTCATAATTGCATACACTTATTTTGTTTAAAAAATGTATTTTCAACTGCAACAACCTCCTACAAAGCTTTCAAATTGGTTTAATTATAAGATGTTTGCTGATCTGTCTAAAAAATCTAATTATTTGGTAATACACATGTTGTTACTTTTATTTTTATAACTGTAAGTAAACTAATGTACATATATTGGGACAAGGTAAGGTAATTTTTTTACTTACCTAGCCCATCGCTAAGGACCCTAATGAAAAATGGGAATTAGTCAATTTTTTTCACATTTTGCAAACTGATAGTTCTCAACACGCTGATCAAAAGTCTACACGGTCACAAAACCCGAAATCCCCCTCCCCCAATTCTCTTAAAATCACCCTCATAGGTCAGTGTGATTTTTCCTATGAAAAATGGGTTTTGGCATGTTGAGAATTATCAGTATGCAAAGTTGAAAAAAAATTGACCGAAACCCACTTTTCATAAGAAAATTACTGGGTCTTTTTTAGGTTTTTTAAAGCGCTGCTGACAAATCTAAAATTACTTTTTTATGCACATCCTGTTTTGCAAAATCTCCTAAAATTCCTCCTTAAGACTAACTAAATGATTTTATTAGGAAATAGTGATTATTTTACAGAATTAACATTTTCACAATTAGGTACTTATTTTTTATTTTTTATAAAAAAAAACATACAAAAATCTTATTTTCTCACAAAATGGATCACTAAATATATTTTAAAGATTTGTTACATGCTTCATTTTTAAAGGTAAAAGAAAAAACCCTGCGGGGTACTGCTAGATGGTGCAAAGCATTACGAACATTGCAACACATTGTGAGGTGCTGCAACGTATTGCAAGGCGATGCAACACATTGCGATGTATTGAAACGCATTGCAAGACATTGTGACATGTTACAAGGCCCTGCACCATTAAAGCATCATTAGACACTACGAGGCACTGCAAGACACTGTGTGGTATTGTGAGACATTGCAAAGTACTGCAAGACCCTGTGATACACTCTGCAGGGCCTTAAATCAAGTTTGTACACGTATTGCAGACAGTCAGAGACCTCCTGGTTTTTTGTTAAAAATAATAACTAAATAATTATTGTAAAACTTAGTTTATTTAGTATCATTCATTTTGGGTGTATTCAGATTCAATAGGGAGAATTTTGTGGTATTAAGGTTGGGTCAGTAGGGCCTGAGGGAATAACTGCTTAATTAAAGAGTATACATGTGTTTTAGGTTTATGCAAAGGGTCCACTTATTAATTATGTAAGGGTCCTGAGGGGGGGTAGGGGAAAATCTATACATGACCTTTTCTGGGGAGAGAGGGGTAAAACCCATTTTTTTGTAATATTTTACAACTCAAAATTTATTATTAAAAATCTAGTTCTGTTTCGGATGCTGAGTGGTTTTCTATATTTTATAGGTAATGTGCACTTCAATTTACGCCTTATTTTACAAATTTTTATTGTTTATTAAAATTTAAAAATCTTAAATGTGTTTATTTTCATCCATTGTAAATGTTATAAATAATAATTATATTGTAGTACATCCTGCCGCGTATTAATTTTATTTTAATCATTGGAAAAATAAAAAATTATTCTTTTATTTTCAAGCAACAATAGCGTTGAATGATTATTTTTTAAATTTAATAATTATTCTGACCTCAACAGCATATTATTTTATTCAAACTTATATTATTTCATAACTTTAAAAATCCCATGTAGTTCCCGTGTTTAAAAAATGGCGGCTTTAAGCCCACTCTCTTTCTTCTTAAGAATAAAACTCTTTGATTTATGTCAAACTGTGAGTTATAGTGTAACTGATTCTTTTCTAACATTTTATTATTCAGAAAAACGACATTGAATCTTACATAAGAAGAGGTCCTATGTACCCTTACATGGGGGTAGGGAGGGTCAAAAATCGTCAAAATCACCCTTATGTCATTAATATAATTAGCTCCTAAGTAATTACTTATGTAATCTCTTATAATGCTAAATAGATTCATAATTCTTACTGTAATCTTTTGTAATTCCTTCGAATGCCACATAAAAAATATAGCATGGTAATTCCTTGGAATCATTTTCAAAACTATTTTAGTATGTCTGTTGAGAAGAGTTAGTCTTAGTTACCAGCTAAAAAAAAATAATTAAAGCCATATTTGCTTTTTACAGTATGAAGTAAAAATACTGCACAATTAGTAAATACTATAAATAAAAGACATTATGCGTAGTGATAATTCCTTTTATTTTGTTTCTTGTTTTATACCAAGAAAAAACAATTCGTTGTTACCCATTATTAATTGTACTGTAGGACATATTTGTGTAATGAAATGATTTCAAATTTAGTATGTATAATCTGTTAAAGTAATTTTTGCAATAAATATTTTAAGCAATGGTAGAGACTCAAATAGGAAGAAACATAAAAATCGTAAGGTCCGATAATGGCACTGAATGTGTTAAAAGATTATTTAAAAATTTACTAAAAGAGCTGGCATAACACATCAAATCGCACTTTGTGTGGTAGGTCGGAACTGGGCCTGGAGCACTAGAGTAATTGTCAATAGTAAAGAATACTTTGACGTCATCGTTGGCTGCGCGAATAAACCGAGAGAGTAGTCTCTCCGTCTTTCTTTGCAGCAGGTTTCGATATTAAATGGCAGTTGCGGCGGCGTTAAAATAGCAGAAAACCGTTTTGTAAACAATTACCAAAGAATCTACTGTAAAATATACTTCTAAATAAAATGAAATTGAAGAAGGTGCATCGGAACAGAAACTCACCAAACAGTCACACCAATTAATAAATCACACTAAAACACATAAAAGTTCCAAGATAAACACACAATAATTTTAGTTTCAAAATATTCACATCAATATAAACAAGCTACCGATGCCGATGTTCGGATAGTACACAGTACACTGACCCACGTGTTGCTGCCTCGGTGAATATCGGTTTGTGCGCATTTGACGTCATTGTACTCTTTACTATTGGAGTAGACTCTTCTATGCGCCTAAACACATATGAATAGTATATTTATTTAAAGTGCTCCTTCTGTGTAGGGAAACATCATATTTAGATTCAAAGATAATTACAATAAAGTTTATACTTGCAAGTCAAGACTATAGAGGACAAGGACTAGTTCTCCATTGTCAGGACATACAAAAACAAACCTGTTTGTACAAAAATGTCATTCAAATAAATTCTAGGTTATAAAAATGTTAATTTTGAAGTATTTTAGGTTATAAAATGTCAAAAATTCTGATGTATGTAGAGTTATATTCTAAAAACGCGTACAAATTTAAGAAAGAGGATATATAACCTTTCTTATTTTTTGGTAAAAGTTTTTGAAAACTGATTGTTTGTTGGAGGTTATCACATGTCATTGGTTTTGAAAAATTTAAAGCTTTATCGTCGGACGTGAATTACATGTAAAAAAATAAATTTTCTTAGTAAATATTCAATTTTATTTAAACAGTTATACTTATAAAAAAACAAAAGAAAAGCTAAAAATTGGAATGAAATAATATTTGGTCATATAACCTTGTTTTTTTATTACTTGAGCCAATCTACTTGTCATTAACTGAATTATATTGAATATAATAAAGTGTACGCCAATGTTTAGCTTTTTTGATAACCTGTGTCATGTAATAACCACCAACAAAAATCAGCGACAGAAGCCGGCTTTACGTAAAAATAAGGTAGGTTACCTCTCCATTTAGTACTTACGTCTTTTTTTATGGATACAACTGTACGAGGATGGTTTGAAAAGTCCGTGTAAAGTCCGAGAGATTGCACCACCGGCGCGTATCGAGGTCATGTTCAGTTAGTAGCATCTGTTGAATGAACGCACACCAAGTGTCAGCCATATTGGTCTATTTCTTTGTGTTTGGCATTCGTGTGAATCAAGGAAGTCGAGTGATTTTCAAGAAATGGACGAAAAAGAATTTCGTGTGGTGATTAAACATTACTTTATGAAAGGTAAAACGCCTCAGGAGACTAAAGAGAAGATTGATAAACATTATGCTGACTCTGCACCTTCGATTAGAACAGTTTACAAGTGGTTTCAAAATTTTCAGATTGGCCATATGAGCACAAGTGACGCTGAACGTTCTGGACGGCCTGTGGAGGTCACGACTCCAGAAATCATTGATCAAATCCATGATATGGTGATGGATGACAGAAGAGTTAAGTTACATGAGATTGCTAGTGCTGTGGGCATCTCGACTGAACGGGTACATAATATTTTACATGAACATTTGGACATGAGAAAGCTATCCGCATGATGGGTGCCACGATTGCTCACGCTGTTCCAGAAGAATCCGAAGGACTTCATGCATCGTCTCGTCACTGTGGATGAAACATGGATTCATTACTATACTCCTAAGACCAAACAACAATCTAAGCAATGGGTTACCAAGGGGAATCTGCACCAAAAAAATTTCGAAGACCGTTCCTTCGGCCGAAAAGGTTATGGCGACTGTCTTTTGGGATTCGCAGGGGATAATCCTCATCGACTATCTGGAAAAGGGTAAAACTATTACAGATGCCTAATATTCATCATTATTGGACCATTTGAAAACTGACCTGCAAGAAAAACGCCCACGATTGGCCCACAAAAAAGTCCTTTTCCATCACGACAACGCACCAGCACACACCTCAGCAGTTGTGGTCGCAAAATTAATGGAAATAGAATTGGAACTTGTTTCACAACCCTCCTTTTCTCCAGACTTGGCTCCCTCGGACTACTATTTGTTCCCCAAATTTGAAGAAATGGCTGGCAGGACAAAGATTCTATTCAAACGAGGAAATGATTGCAGACACTGATCGATATTTTGCAGACTTGGACAAATCCTATTATTTGGAAGGGATCAACAAACTGGAACATCGTTGGACAAAGTGTATAAGCCTAAAAGTAGACTATGTAGAAAAATAAAAAAGGTTTACACCAAACAAGTAAGTAGTTTTTATTTTTGCACAGACTTTTCAAACCTACCTCGTATGTACATTTAGTAACTTGAAGGCTAGATTCTTGTTTATTTCGCTGGGATTATATTTTTACTACAGTAATTTGTATTATGCAGGTCTGCTTTGATTGTGGTGCAAAAAATCCAACATGGTCAAGTGTGACATATGGAGTATTTCTTTGTTTGGATTGCTCGGCTGTACATAGGGGACTTGGAGTGCATCTTAGTTTTGTTCGCTCCACTCAACTGGATACAAATTGGACTCCAGTACAGCTACAGCAAATGCAATTGGGAGGTAACGCAAATGCCGTAAGTTTTGAACTCTTTTTTTATTTTAAGGTTTAATTTGCCATACTAAGTACTTTCATAATATCTTGTTTTTTTAAAGTTATTAAGCTTCCTCTTCTTTTTGATTTTACTTATTTCCTAACAATACCACATTCATAGAATTAATTAATTGTTATATGAACAAAAGCATTTGCCATAATACATACATACATGTATGTGTGTATGTATGTATGTAGTATGTATGCTCTAGATCAGGGCTGTCCAAGTGCAAGTGTTTCAAGGGCCGCTTTAAAAAAAAGGGGGTTTGGAGGGCCACAATACAAAATACTTTGTATGCAACTTTATCAGTGAATTTTCATAGGTATGGTATACAAAGGAAAAACGAGTTTGTATTACTATTTTAATTTATTCAAACAACATCAAATCACAAAAAAATTAGTGGGAAATTTCAGAATGTTGGTTTTCACTAACTGCATCAATATTTACTTCAATATTTGTTGTTGATAAGCGAAGCAACTAAGTAAGTGACTTATCAGAGAGGAATTTTGACACACAAAGATACGTGCTTCCCAGCATTGAGCCCAGTGTAAGCCCTAAGTTTCGCAATGTGGGGTATCATTCTTCTGGCAGCAACTTGAAAAAGTCCAATCCAGTTTTAATTATTTCTTGGTAAAAAGGATCTTATTGCAAATCACACAATTCCAATTGAAGGTCTGTTCTGCTTACATTCTCAACTAAAATTGTAATGGGCTGAGTAAAAACTATCATTCAAAGGCCCGCTCCGCGGGCCGCAGGAATTAAGAACACGGGCCGCATGCGGCCCGCGGACTCATGTTGGACAGCCCTGCTCTAGATCAAAATAGGGCAAATTAGAAAGTTGCAAAATTATAATTTTAAAAAATTAAAAATGACAATTTTTTTATCGTGGCTCTTAACTGTTTGAGGAGTTAGTAGTACTTAAGTTTAGGAATTCTTTTGGGTAACCAAAAAGTGCCTTTAACATTTAAAAAAGTGTTATATTTTTTGAGTATGAGCAAAGAACTTTATTTTGGTAGTTTGATGAGTTATTTAAAAATATATTGATATATTTAAATCTTTCAGATGCAATTTTTTTCACTTCACAACTGTAATACGACAGACGCTCAAAAGAAGTATAATTCTAGGGCTGCACAACTTTATAGGGAGAAGCTTCACCAAGCTGCTTTAAACTTCATGTCGACCAATAAACAGGTAATATTTAATAGTTTAAACCTTAAATAAATAATAAAACTTATTACTTGACTATCATATTATGTTATTTAATTAATTTTAATTTTTTTTGACAGAATATTAGTCTGTCGGTACATAATCTAACCACCAGAAAATTATTTGACATTGATGCTTTGTATTTATATGCTGCGAATGCAATGTTCAGTCCTTTATACATAAGCTATCATGTTCTTTTTACCTTCTTCTCCAAGAAAAGTATTGTTAGTATTGAATCCCTTATTAGAAATATCATATTCAGTGATATTAAAAACCATTTTACATAGCACGGACATACTATTCATCTTTGTGGGATTTCTTTGACCTCTAACACTTTCATTGTTTTCCAGAATAAAGTAGCAAATTGTTTATCCTCCTATAGATGGTGCAGTTTATATTATGTCAAAATATACTGAATGAAGAATTTCTTTTTGTGCAGAGCAAGTTTTAATTTAGTGGCCAGAAAATGAGCAGATTTGCATGCTTTTTTTTAGTTTTTGGGTGTGTTGAACTTTGAAAACTCGCTTTTCTACAAGATTTATTTCTCTTACATGTCAGGAGACAGTTCATCTATCGTTTTATTATAAATATCGTCGAAGTAAATTGACTGCTACAATGTCTGAGTCTGAGAGTAGGTTTTACCAGGTTCCAAAATGCAGAATATACTAGGTTGCTTTTACGCAGTGAATTTATTGCCTAAATTTAAGCTAGGTCAAAATAGAGAGGTCTGGTTGAGAGGTGGTTTTAAATTTAATAGATATACATATATCTTACAAATCATCGTTTATAAACGGTAAATGATTACGTGTTATTTTTCATTTATTGACCTATTTTTTAATGTATCGAAAATCTAATCCATTTGGTACTATCAGAAGCAACAGTTTTGTGTAGCATTAAGTTGAAATTAAAAAACAATGTTTTGTGTTTGACTGTATATTCAAAAAAGCTAGTTTGAAGTACTTCTCTCTTCTAGGAATATAGTGCATCTAAATAAGTGTAATAAAAAACTTCCAAAATAAACAGTAAGGCAGTGTCCTAGTTAGTTTTTATATAGTGCTGTTTTGATTATGGGCTTCTTTGTATGTTATGTTAAAAGTGATTTTTAACTGCAACATTGAAATAATACTAAAAATATAACTTTTTAAAGATGGAATTTTAAATGCTAAAAAGAAATGTGTGGTTGAACATAATTAAATAATATGAAATAGTTTTTGAAAATACTTGTTAACGCAAGCCGGTTCCTTTTCCTCTAGGATAGTGTTTATATAAGTAATAAAAGTAGAACATATCTAGTTTAGTGTGAAGCTTTAGTGTAAATCTACAGTGTTGATAATTTGTTCTTATTTGTTTCTGTCTGTCTTAGTACTGTTTTTGTGTTGTTGTTTTACACCCTTATGCATGTTCTCTGTATTTTTTTATTTGAAATAAATAAACCATGATTATTATTGTTGCAACTTTGTGTTTTACAGTTTCAAATTTGCCCAGAAAAAGAAGAAAATACTGAAATAGAAAACTCGGACTTTTTCGCGCAACATGAAGATTTTCCTGCAACGGTAGATGATGTCATTAAGAATAAGAAGGTAGATACAGTAGGTATTTTGTATTAGCTCTCTAAAAATGTTAAAATAGTTATTTAAAAGTGTAACTTTGTTGCTTCGTAAAGCATTTGAGTCATTAAATAGTCAACTCTAGTTCGCCGTTTTGTTAGTAATAAAAATATAGTTCCAAATTAGCGTTACAAGGGTAAGGTAAGCTGATAAGCAGTTAACTTGTTGAGGTAAATAGAAGCAGAAATAGTGTTCTTAATAGTGCTACCGAGTGTTTTGATTTACGAACCCAGGATGCATATTTGTAAATAGGAGACGCGTTATCCCTTCGGTAAATTTCGGCATACCCGAAGAATGTTAATATTTAGCAGATGCGTCCGCCAGAGTCCTAATGATACGTCTGATATTTACTGGAGGAAGTGTAGCATAGGAATTTTTATTTTTATATTCAGATAAGGCATCAGTTGTCTGCATGATATCTCGGTTTTTCACGGTTTTAGCTTTGAATGTAAGATAAAAAAATGCGTGAATTACCAAATAATTACGAATATAAAAGTGCCAAAGAAAATAACTACAAGAAAAAGACGATGAAAGTGTTGGATTAGAAAACTGTAGGAGTGATATCATCTTAGAAGAGTCAAAATTATTGAACTCTGGAGTAAATGTTGAGAATAGCAATGATAATGAAAGAAAAGTGGACGGAGCACTACAATTTTATTATGAAAATCATTGAAGACCTTGAAAATTTTTGTCCAGCTGTGGAAGCCTATTTAAATAATATAAAAAACATGCTTGTTCCAAAACTTCTTTTCTGTCTGGTCTTCACACAGCTTTCAAATATAGGGGAGCTGCCAGAAAAAGTAGCTCCGGTGTTAAATGTCGCCGTAGGGAAAAAATATACCAGTACAACCAACATCGGTATTAAAAAGAGACAAAAAACACCTTATTCATTACAAGAGTGCATTAAAAAATATATTTTGCACTAGGCGCAAATAAATTTAAAAAGTGAATAAAAATGGCCATGCCTTCGTCTAATAACACATACTATTAAGCAATAAAGTCAGATTAAATTTAGAGGTAATATGTAGCAGATAGGGGAAAAAATTCCAGTACAACCAACATTTTTTATTATAAAGAGCAAAACACTTATTCATCATGAGTGCATTATATATTTTGCACTAGGCGCAAATAAATTTAAAAAGTGAATAAAAATGGTGCATGCACTTACGTCTGCAATAACACATACATATTAAGCAATAAAGTCGATTATATTTAGAGATTATGTATGAGATATTTTATATTCAATTTAGTAGGACATTATGGTTGTTTTTTACTCTTGCGCGCATACATTCCTGTTTGCAATAATAAATGTAGGTTTATATTGCTCAATAAAATAGATTTTAACCACCCCTCTAACTTTTTTCTTTTATACCTAATTTTTTTACTAAATTGAAAATACCAATAAAATATTTTTTTTTTACAAATCAAGAAAATGTTATACAGGGCATCTTAAAAACGTATAGCTAATCAATGTCTGTGTTTATTGGAACATTCCTGTATATGTATCCAAAAGTAAAGAGCCCTTAAGACCTTTTATTCAGTAAATAACAGACGCTTAAGGCAAAAATCCATCTCACTCATCTGCTATATGCGCTTTATTCCGCACATTTTTGCTACTCTCACGTGTCTGCTGTTTACCAAGCTGTTTTGCGCGACTCGTCAGCTATATACCCCTTTACTTCGGCTTGCGTCTTTTGGCGGACGCGTCTTCTGCTTACAAATATTCACCCAGGATTGATAACTGTTACAATATCTATTTAAGTTTATGCACGCGAGCAGGTCAGTGGCTTTGTGTTTTTAAAATAAGTTGTCAAAAAAAAGAAAGCTTTTTCCTAATGTCAATAATTATTCGTCGATTAAGCATCGAAAAGTGGTGGACAAGCAAAACAACAATTTAAAATTTCTTTCATGTTTCGTTGACATGTATGGGCAATATTTCTAAGACTTATAGCGACCTGCATTTTGTAACATGGGCATAAAAAGGAATCAAAGAAGTGTAACACAAGTAGCCTGGGGAAGGGTCAGTCATAGGTGGTTGCACTTCGCAATTTTAAATTGGTTGGTTTTAATTTTTTATTCCATAATGTAGCATTAGAGTGTTAGCTTGGTATCAGTTAAGCACCACCTCTAATTTAGGTTTATGCACAGTATTTAAGCAATTGAATAACATCTTTGAGTTTGATGGGTCTATGAGAGATATAAAAATATCATAGCGCTCAAGAATGTTAGAGTAGTCAAATCTCTTACAACGATTATAGCTATTAGGATTTTGACTTTACTTTAGTAGAAGTAAGTAACAAAGAAAGAACGCAGTGTGTGGTATGTTTTAAAATTCTGCCACCTAAGTAAGCTAAAGCGACAAAATGGGAAAAAAAGGAAAAAAGACACTTTTAGCTCCAAAAAAAACTTAATCAGTATAGTCACTTGTTTCTTGACAGGAGACTGCCCTCTGAGGTATCACCTCAAGAAGAGGGACAGACTGATAATGAACGCTGTAGGTTTTGCGATAGATCAAGCGAAAGACGCCAAAGGCTAAAGATCTAGAAGGAGCATTTTTGACTTCCACAGATATAAAGAAACTTGTTCCCCGAAACATTTTCGACTTCGCGAAAAGTTTGGGAATTGAGGGGATCACTTAATACAGGGTATTTACAAAAGATCTCCCTAGGTCGACGTGAGAGTAGGGCTATGTTGAGCCGAGCGACTCCATTCACTATAATACAAGCTAAAGTGACATCTCAAGAATTTTTCCCTGTCAAAATCCAGCATTTTTTTAATAGGAAGTTTCAAAGTGTTGTTGCTGTTGTACACATTTTTTAAGGAACGCATTTTAAAGCTCACTAAATGTGCCAGAGACCTTGCGGAAGAATGTGGATAAATTTGCGTGATTCAGGAATTCTTTCCATGAGCAAGCTACACAAGAGTTCACTTCACAACAGGAAAAGATTCCCATTAAACTCTTTTGCGACAAATCCTTAAAACAAAATTTGCTTGTTCTGATGTAGTGGGGTTTTGGATATCTCCAACTCTAAGTTTAAAAACTCTAAAATTCCCACTTTCTCTACTATATTGCTCAAAGGTATATGTGGAGCAAGATATCATCGATTAAGCTCGTCAGATTGATTTCTTTTTTTCGCTTTCCTTTAATAATAATATACTTTTTTGTGTCAATTCAATATACCTATATGAGCCTTATATGTTGTTAATATTTCTGCCTCTGGTCACTAGTGTTAATATTCAGTCATATTCAATAAACTGATGTACAACTTTTGTGCTTTGCTGCTATAAGAAGGCATGTTGAAAAGCACAAACTTATTTCGACCAAGGCAAAGGCGTCGTGACAAAATAATAAACCTGTAAGTGCGCCTCTAAGTCAAGAAGTTTGGGAACCCCTGCTATACATGATACATGATGTCCTATTACTTTTGCTACATAAACTACCAAGTTAAAAAAAAATTAATTTTATATTTTAGGTAGAAGAAAGTACCAAAATAGAAACTCGAAGTAAAGATTCTCAAGATAATAGTATAAGTTCTATGGCAAATGCACAAGTTACAGAAACTAGGAAATCAACTATTAGTAACAGGAAACCAGCAGCTAAAAAAAATACGGTAACGCTTTATACTAAAAATGATTGAATTAAATAATATGCACACTATGTTTTTTAGTATTATAGCTAAAAGATCAGTTAAAAATGAAAAAAATATTATTCTAAATTCAACTCTTATTAACATTTTATTGAACTTGTGTTTATTTTAATTTTTACATCTTGAATGAGAGCGGAGCGAATAGATTTTCATGTCATGTGGTCTTGGAGACGTCTGAAATATTTAAACATTTTGGATTATTATATCGCAAGCCTAGCGAGCGCGTTAAAGGTTGGGATCATTATTGGCCAATTAATGCCCGAGTTAATTTCAAAATTAATTAATAAAGGCGATTAATGATCGAGTCTATTCAACGCTCCAGCTGGGTGAGCGTGTTGAGGGTTGAGCTGGTTGCATAATTTTTTCGGCGATCTTTTTGTTATTAAATTATAAAAATCATATTTTATTGATTTTATTGAATGTATTTTGGTTTTGGGTAACCAGTTTGACAGGTGTTTTAATGGTTGTCATTCGAATGACAAGGTTATAAATAGGCGCAGGCATTGTTCGTTTGTGTACTTTTAGTTGCCTATACCATAATAGTTCATTAATAGAAAATCATCCATTAATGAGGGGTATTAATGAATAAGTTTATGTACGTTAAAAATACTTATAAGTAAGCGATCGCCGAAAAAAAGTTAATACGCAAGTCAAAAGGCCATTCCTAATTATTATGTAATTGATAAAAACTGTCTGGCATCCAGCATTATTTTAAGTTAAATCTTTTGCGATATTGAAGTTAATTAAGTACAAGATATTTTCAATAAGCTGTTATAAGCTTGGTGCAATTTTAGGCATATCAATCACATGATTAAAAATATAAGTAAATTTTTCCATAGCCATTTTTTACATGGTTTTCACAATTATTTTATTTTTAGCTCGGAGCTAAACGTGGAGGTAGCCTTGGTGCAACTAAGGTCAAGACCGATTTTGCAGCTTTAGAGCGCAAGGCGGAGCAAGCTGGCGAAGATGAGCGTCGTGTACAAATTAAAGCTGAAAACGCAATACAAAAAGCTGCTGAAGAGGCAGAGCGTGCAGAAGCAACGTTGCGACTTGCCTATAGGTAATATTTTAAATAAGCATTCTGTTGGTTCATTGGCGTTCGTTTATTGACTATGTAGTGCGTACTTAAAATCGTTTTAGATACCAGTGACACAGACTTTAAAAGATTTCTGAATTTACCTCTTTTTAGGGAAAGGGAAGAGTCTGGTCGAAATGTTACTCCTGAAAAGGCATCTCAGTTAGAAAGATTAGGAATGGGTGTTACAAAGGTTTCAAGAGGTGGCGTTTCACACTCTGCATTGGGCGATATGCAAGTAATTGAACAAGTAAGTAATATTGTAGTTTTTTTAGGTCAAGAAAGATATGATTAAACATGAGTTGTTCAAGAAAAGAATGTCAGGGATGCTACGGAAAACTTAGCTAATTAAAGAAACAGTTAAATTTTGTGAAATATCCTAAAAGACAGGAACAAACGGTACACGGCAAGAAACGATTTCTTCTTGTTACGTCAAATTTGAAAGTTGTTCGCCTAACCCCGAACGTCATTCGGCTAAGCGGGAAATCATTTTGCATTTATCCATTTTGGACTTTTTTCTAATTTCCAACTAGCAGTTGGAAATGTATAAAATTTGCACTGACTATTTCTGCCATTATTCTGGCATTCATGCACACAACAACTATTATGCACCATTTTTATTATTTTTATCTAATAGTTTACATTTGAATCAATCATGATTTAACGAAAAATTTGACCACAGCGAGCGCTGCAATTGATTTAGCTGTCCCCACCATATACTTCGCACCTTGCCAATAATATTGACTGCTCCACCATATTCAAAAATATTAAAACATTTTCTTCTTTGTAAAATAAAAATGCTCTTGTGTAAAATTCTTACTTAGTAATTAAGTTAAAAGCGCGTGAGTTACTTAGTAACAAATAGAGTTTATTAATTTATTACGTTATCTAAGATATAAATGTCGTTTTTTTGACATAAGAGAAAAGGTTACTTTTGTTTAGTTTTTTGTGGTTTGACTGTATGACTTAGAAATAGGGTAGTACAGTATTGTTTTAACCTGAAGTTTAAAATTATAGTGTATTTTAAGAGCATACACGAGCGGACATACATTGTTCGTGCGCGTTAAAGCCTAAAAGGTTAGAGATATACTAACGTTTATTGATGCGAGTTTAATAAATGTTAGTATTTTTCTAGTCTAAACGTCCCATCGAAGTATGTCACTGATAAAAGTATGTGACTACAAAAAATTAACACAAAAATTTCAAATACCTGTACTGTTTATGACCTATCTTGCTATACTATTATTGCCGATAACATAAAAACTAACTATTTTTTTGGATATTTGCAGGAAAGACCCGCAACTGCGTCTAAAACATTAGATACTTTAGGCCGATTAAGTTTAAACGAAGGTCCTGATTATTTTGATGACTATATTAACGGTACTGGTGTCTATTCTTCTTCATTAACTAAAGACAACTGGGTAGTGGTCGACGATCCACCAGAGCGTGAACGGCGTCCAGCTGTTGAGACTGTTAGTGAAAAGTCCCCCAGGCGTACTTTGGCGTCCCAACCTGATGTAGGCACTTCGGACGAAGCGCAAAGGAAATTTGGAAGTGCAAAAGCTATATCATCAGCTCAGTTCTTTGGAGATAATTCGGCAGATTCAGAAAGCAAAGCCAGTCTTAGTAGATTTCAGGTATGCACTTAAGATTAGATTCCTTAAAAATATTTTTTTGGTTCACACTTTTTTGTAAATACTTGCAAAAATGTAACTACATACATAGAAAGAAAAAATGTTATTTAAAAAAGAATTATTTTATTTGGTTATAACATTTTAAAGTAAGTTAATAGTTGCCGACAAAGCAAAATTAAACAATTCTTACATTAAAGTCATTATAGATATATCTTATATTATTGCGGCTGATTCATGTATAAGGAAATAATCTTTAGGTTACTCATCACACATGAAAATAGAATACAGGGTATAGATTATAGATATGAGCTCTAACAGAGTGCACCAAATCAATTGACCCTAAGAAACTGGTAGATCACCTAAAAATAAAACTTTAAAAACCTCTAAAAAATTATCACAATTTATCCATGTTTCGGTAACAAGTTGGTCAAAACTTAAAACAAAATGTAAATTATACAATAATTAAAATTAAATTTATTTAAATTTTCTTCAAAACATTTTGGTAATTCTAAAAACTTTGTTAATTTATGACATAAGGTTTCAAATAATATATTAATTTGTTATTGCAATTCTATTAAAAAAAAAAAAAAAAAAAACAGTGGTAAGTTTTATGATTCTAAGGTTTTCTGAAATTACCTCAGCATTAAGCAAAGGCAACCAAGTATTTAAATTAATTGATATTGTTTCTATACAAGTAACTACAGGGTGGGCCAAAAGTAGGTAACCCATTTATTTTTCAAATATTGTATTTAGTAATGACAGTATAATATTTTTTTAAACAATTAAAAAAAGTATATTCCTTGGATATTTATTTGTGAAAAATAATGTCTTGTAGATGACCACCTTATTTTTTTACACAGCCTTGCTCTAACTACTACATTTTCCATCACTAACGTCAACGTTTTTGATATTGTCTTTCGGTTCCTCAAGTGTCCGCGGTTTATTTTTGTATACTCTTTCTTTTAGGTAGCCCCAGAGAAAAAAATCGGGCGCCGAAATTATTCTGTTAGGAAACACGGTTCTCAAAATGATAAAACTTTGCCTAGCAGTGTGACATGTTGTAAAGCTGAAAATTAAAATTATCTAAGCATTATTTGGTACCTCTTCTCATTGACCGTCATTCTGTTTGGGCATGTTATTGCCCGTTTAGATGAAAGTGTGCCTTGTCACTCATAATTAATTGCAGAATAAAATCAGAATTTTCTGCAACAAATTGTTGAAGAGCTACGCTATACTGTAGACGTTGTTGTTTATCGCGAAGCTTTATTTCATGACCTAGCTGTATTAGGTAAGGGAAAAAGTGCAAATCAAGTTTCAATACCCGTTTTAGGTAGTTCATTTGATCAGCTTCTGGTTGAAATTAAGGCATCATTATTTACACTCTCTCTTACTCGCTCGATATTCTATGGATTTCTTGCTGAATGTGGTCTACCTGTTTTAGAGCGATTCTCACGCTTCCCGTTTTTCCAAACTTAGCGACAACAGCACGAATTGTTTTTTTTTTTAGTGGGCGCATCTCTGGTATTAAAATGTGTACGGTATCGACGTTGGGTTAAAATTATTGACTTCTGATTTAGAAAATAAAATTCGACAATTTTTGTTCGTTGGGGAACTGATAGGTGCTCTAATACTAAAGTCAACTAATATATTTAACAACAAATGATGCGCAGATACGCAAAAGTTAGGTAAAAACCAACTTTTTGGCGTAATCTGACAGCTTAGCCAAAAAATTTAAAAAAAGTAGTCAGATTTTACAATTTTGACAGTTGCATGCTAGTAATTAAAAAGTCCTTGTTGGGTAAATGCCAAGGGAATCTTTATACAATGGGACCGCTTGGTTAGTTGTGGTTATAAAGATTCCTTTGGCATGTACCCAACAAGAACTTTTCTATAAATGAATCAACCACAACAATATACAGGGTGTTACTTAATGGTATGTCATAATTTGAAGGAGGCATTCCTGGATCGATTTTAAGTCGAAAAGTTCATATAAACGTGGGCCCTAAAATGCTTAGTTATTAAGAAACAGGGTGTTAAAGTTTTATTTTATTTTCACTTTTTAATACATTTTTCAAAGACGGTTTGAGATATTGAACTGAATTTTGGCACAGGATATTATGGCATAAAAACACACTTTTCAGATGTTCATTTAATTTTTTTGCAACCAGTGGCGTAGCTATGACGAATTTTCAAAACAATTTTACAAAAAATACTACGCCATTGACTTGGGAAAAAAATATGGTTTTATAATAATTATCAATCAATTATAAACAAAAAATCCCTCTTTCATTTTTGCCGTAAAACTTACCGTTTGGGAGAAATCGTTAATTAAAAAATGTCTTATGTACCCAAATTGCATCTTGAAAAATTATTATTGAAATAAATCAAGTTAGCTTTGCTCGTTGCCAGCGATTGTTGTTTGTTTTGTAAACATTATGACACTGACGTTAATTATCATTCTTGATTGTGTTAAACTTTATTTTCAATTTTAAATACATTTTTCAAATATTTATTTTTCAGCTATTTTCTTACAAACTAGTGAACAAAAAGCAATAACAATTAAATACAATACATACATAATTTAAAAAAAATGTTGGAAATGACCACCTCTCGCCTCTATGCAGGCTTCTGCTCTTCTTCTCATTGAACTACGAACCTTTAAAAAATTCCATGTGTGTTTCGGATAGTTTCACATCCGTCAATAATTCTATTTCTGAGTTCTTCTAATGTCACAATTGGTGTATGATAAACTAATGTTTTTAGGTGTCCCTACAAATAAAAATCTAGGCTGTTCAGGTCAGGCGATCTAGGTGGCCAAATTGTGGTCCTCCACGGCCTATCCAATGATTTTGGTAGGCTCTATTTAAATGCTCACGAGCCAATATGCTAAAGTGGGCGGGAGCGCCATCATGCATAAACCAAAGTTGTTGCCGTAACTAAAGAGGAACATTTTCAAGAAGCAAAGGCAAATCATTTTGGAGAAAATTACAATAATCCTGTCCGTTAGGCGTCCTGGTAAAAAAATGGTCCAATTAAATGGTCGGATACGATACCGATCCAAACGTTCAGTGAAAATTGTTCCTGAAAATGTGTCTCTGTAATCGCATGAGGGTTTTCCTGGGCCCAGTAATGATTGTTATGGAAATTGGTTATTGCATTTCTGAAAAATTTGCTTCATCCGTAAACAATATTTTGGCATCAAATGAGGATTTTCTGTTACTTTTGGAGATACCATCTACAAAATTGCGTACGGGTTCATAATCTCTAGAAGCAATGCCTGAACCCTTTGTATGTGAAAAGGATATAACAAGAATCTCTTAAAATCTCCCATACCGTCTTGTAGCAGATATTTAATGCCATACCTATTTTCGCGTACTTGTGGTTGGATCCTCTTCGACTGCATGCAGGACAGCCCCCTCCACTGCCGGTGTTCTAACTGTACGGGGCCTTCCCTCGAAATATTAGCTTTAAAACTGCCAGATTCAGTCAGACGACGATGAATGTTTATAAATGTTCGTCTATCTGGGAGAGCGCGATTAGGATACCTTTCTTGATACAAACGCCGCGCCTCCACAGCATTACCATGCTAGACCATAAAGGAAATGCATTTGTGTCATTTCCAAATTAGAATAATTTACCATTTTTTTAACTAGCAAAATGCACGTTTTAAGATCGAAGGAGAAATAAATACAAACTGTCAAGAATGATAATTAACGTCAGTGTCATAATGTTTACAACAACAAAACAACAATCGCTGGCAACGAGCAAAGCTAACTTGATTTATTTCAATAATAATTTTTCAAGATGCAATTTGGGTACATAAGACATTTTTTAATTAACGATTTCTCCCAAACGGTAAGTTTTACGGCAAAAATGAAAGAGGGATTTTTGTTTATAATTGATTGATAATTATTATAAAACCATAATTTTTTTCCCAAGTCAATGGCGTAGTTTTTTTTTGTAAAATTTTTTTGAAAATTCGTCATAGCTACGCCACTGGTTGCAAAAAAATTAAATGAACATCTGAAAAGTGTGTTTTTATGCCATAATATCCTGTGCCAAAATTCAGATCAATATCTCAAACCGTCTTTGAAAAATGTATTAAAAAGTGAAAATAAAATAAAACTTTAACACCCTGTATCTTAATAACTAAGCATTTTAGGGCCCACGTTTATATGAACTTTTCGACTTAAAATCGATCCAGGAATGCCTCCTTCAAATTATGACATACCATTAAGTAACACCCTGTATAGAATATATCTACATATTAGTAATATCAAATTGGATTTTTTAGGGTTATGAACAGGCAGAACAGAACGAAAAATCGAAAAATGAAATGCAGAGTGTTCCATGAAAAAAAAAAAAAAAATCATTTGTCATATCTTTTAAAGTAGCAAGACATTTTAATTTTTTTTTTTTTAAATAGGCCCTTATTCATTAATACAAACACTTAAATAAAAGTCCTTACTTTTTTAGTTTAGCCGGAAAGAAAGTCCAACACATTGTTGCATAATCCTGTATAAAAGTAATATAAACAAATTTAATTTAAAAAGTTCTCACATATAGAACTCGGAGCATCTTGGTAAAATTTGATTTTTCCAGGGTTCAAATAGCATTTCGTCAGCCGAATTCTTTGGACGTAATGAAGATACACGGCAGGGAATAGGTTCAAGTCACCTTTCGCAATATGATATAGAAGACGTTAAAGAAAGTGTCCGTCAAGGTGTAACTCGGGTTGCAGGAAGGTTAGGCTCTTTAGCTAATGGACTTATGTCAACGATACAGGTAGGTTTGATGTTATTTAACGTGCTTATCGCAAATTAATAACTTTTAATTGGAAAAAAAAATCTGAATTAAATCTTTAAAAATCCATATTTTATTGGGAAATAAGCGTCACAAGAGAATTTCCCAAATTTACTTCTGGAAGTAAGTAAATTCTATGGAACTGCTTTGAACGGAATTATGCCGAAAACCAAATTGCGTATTTTTTACAAAGGTGACGACAAATATTTAAAAAAATCTGTGTTTTCATTTAACTTCAAAATAAAACCAAATTTAGGTTACTCTAATAATTTACATACAAAAGCTCATTCTTATATTTGGTTAGTAAAATCATTAAACTACAACTACTATATTTTTTTTTGAGAGAGTTGTAAAATTTTTTGAATTGTGTCAGTATAGAAGAGAATGTTTTTTGATTTTTAAATAAAAGTTAAATATCTTAAAATTTCGATTGTATAAATAAACATCTGAGGAGCTAACATTTAAAACGTGATTTGTCACATAAATATTAAAATGAGTAAAATTAGAATAGTTATTTGTGCAACCAGTTGGAAAAAGCACTAGCAAGTTTCGCAAAAAAATGTTAGTTATGAAAAATAGTGTTTCCCAACGCGTTTCACATAATATGTTTTAAAACTTTGAATAGGTATATGATTCTTTTAATTTTTTTTAATAATTTTAACATTTATGGTGACACTTTTCAAAACTCATTGACGTTGTCAAATAACCTACTTCCCATCACCAGTTGCGAAAGGTTTTACTTTTCGTAACTAGTTATAAAAACTAAGATATTTGACGTCAGTGAGTTTTGAAAAGTGTCACTTTAAATGTCAAAATTAGAAAAAAAAACTATTTTCATTATAAGTAATGATGTTTATGGCTAATGTTATAGGGTAAATTTAATACCTTCTAATAAGCTTTTAATAAGCCATAATCTGGTAACTAAAATGTCGTATTATGTCGTATATTTAAAAATTATTTAAAATATGGACATACCACGTTTTGAATGAAATTCAGGGACAAATCATGTTTTGATTGCTATATATTGATGAACAGATCACGTTCTGATTGAAAAAATATTCTTTATCTAATTTATTTGTCGAAAACATGCTTACATATTATATATATATATATATATATATATATATATATATATATATATATATATATATATATATATATATATATATATATATATATATATATATATATATATATATATATATATATATATATATATATATATATATATATAATATATATATATATATATATATATATATATATATATATATATATATATATATATATATATATATATATATATATATATATATATATATATATATATATATATATATATATATATATATATATATATATATATATATATATATATATATATATATATATATATATATATATAGTTTTTTTTTTTTTTTATATAATTTTATATATATATATTAATATATAATATATATATATTTGTACAAAAAGATTTTTTGATCTAGAAATGTTTTCTTTTTTGTTTAGTAAGTTTAAGTTCATTATAAATAATGGTTACGGCTGGTCCTCAGGGGCGAAAGGGCTGTAGCGTCCCGTCTACCCGAACCTGCAGTCGCTGTGTCGTATTTCCTACCGCACCAACGAACTATTCCATACGAGATTTAACACGCGAGAGGACGATATTTTCTTTTCGCTAGTGCGATTTGATTCGTCGCATGGGGTATCGTTTAATTCGTAACTGCCTCGTTTCTGCATGTTTAAATAATTGAAGTTATGACAAATAATGTACAGAATTTTTTAAACGGTGAGTTTTTTCGGTTTTTGCTTGCTGACAAAGTACTTATAATGTAAAGTCATTGGATCTATTTCATATTTGAAGCCTACTCAAACTGATAAGTTTATGAAAGACGGTTTTTTTACATGGCGATAGAAAAAGGTCTACAAGAAAACTAAATTAGTATGAGGCTCTAACACCTTTTTTCTGTTTTCCGTGTTTATTGTTTAATTCAGACGGGGCTGAAAAAATATATTGCTTAGCACACAATTTTATTTCTATACATAAAACTAAACATACAAAATTTAAATTAATATTAAAAACACCATAAAAATGTATTGTCCGATGTTGGTTTTTTAAAAAATAGCTCCTTAATATACTAAGACACGAGCTGCCACTGGGTTAAAGTAAAATAAGATTACACTAAATTATTTAAAATAATTATTTCCATCAGTCAACTATTGCTCTTTTTTTTTTCTCTTTAATTTTAAAAGTGTGTAAGTTAAAAAAGTGTCAAAAATGGTTTAATTATTTTTTAATAATAAATACCCAAGTAAACCCACTAAAACACCTTCGCGCGTATTCAAAACCCTTTTTTGATATTAACTGAAAAAATGTCACATGATGGATTTGACCCTCTTCATTTGTGCAATGTTATATAGGAAAATAGGTACGATGAAAAAACATTTTTAAGTATATTAAAATCTGTTTTATAAGAACGGAAATATCTGTTTAAATGATCCGACCTAATATTATAATACCTAAATAAACAAAAGGTCTTTTACGTTATAAGCAACAAGGCAATTTTGTTGGATCAGCTGATAACTGAAAAAATGAAGTTGCACTTGTTTTATCTTTAAAGGTCTATTCGGTATCACAGTCTGTAGCAAAATATTAACTACAGAAAACGCTGTATTTATATGGTTTAAAATTTTCCAATTGAATCGCCTGTATCTGGACTCTTCAGAGGAGATCTGTTAAACAAAACTGTAACAAATTGTTTTAAAAATTAAGAATATATTTTGTGGTAATTATTTTAAAGATATATTACTTATATTGGTTAACAAAAATGCTTTTAAAGAAAAATATGCACTTACCAACATGTAGAACTGGACCCTGCAGGCGAACTCTGTAACACTACAGAAAAGAAATTTCCTGTCTATAATGGAAAATCTCTTTAAACCCGACTCCGTAAGTTTTCTCGGCTATAATCGAATTTTCGAACGACTAGTTCGGAGTATAAAAATAGATTAGCCAGGCCCTTGCTACGATTTGTTCTCTTTCTATCCCATAAAAATGTACAGTTGTGGCCATAAAATTTCGGGCAAAATTTGACCAATCCGTGTCAAAATCATTGATTTTTCGTAAACCAGGCTTTCACCTGATAATTATATATTTGAAGTACACAGTCACGTTCACAGGCCTTTTAATATCAATTTCTTAGCTGAAACAAAACAAACAAAGACTTGAAGTAAGCGAAATTCCATTAATTTATACAGAAAACTAAAATCAAATTGAATATCAACTAATAAACTATAAAACAAAAATCAGTATTTTATGATAGCTCCATTCTTTTCGATCACCAAGGCCAATCTTTTAGGAATCGAAGCGAACAATGTTCTAGTGAAATCCTCAGTCAACCTATTCCACGCCTCTTGAATTTGTGCCCATAACTCTTCTTCATTTGCGGGCTGAACATGTGTTGACTGGATTTTTTAACTATCAGTCCCCATACATTTTCCATCGGGTTGACGTCGGGACTTCGCGATGGCCAGGGAAGGATTTTAACCTGGTTGTTTCTTGACCAGTCGGTGACCCTTCGGGCTGTATGGACCGGACAGTTGTCGTGCGGATAGATAAAATCATTCCCATAGACATTATAGGCCGCTGGCAGCATGATATTTTGGAGTATTTCTTGATAAGAATTGGCGTTAAGTCTGCCCTGGATATGATGGCAAACGCCCACCCATCCTGCGCCGATACATCCCCAAACATTGACCGAAAACCTACCACTCTGTTTTATCTTTTGGGTGTATGTCTCTTCAAATCTTGAATTTGGGGTCTATATACTCGCATACTTCCATTAAAACTTGACTGGAAAACTTTTTCATCACTAAATATTACCCTTTCCCAGAAACGTATTTCCCGTGGTAGGTATTCTAGGCAAAATCCAACCCTTTCTTGTTGCATCGAAGCTCCGAAAATTTGTTGATGCAGCGCCGTGCTGTTCTGTCGGAGCCAGGAAAAATTGTTTCTAGTTTTGCAGAAGAGGCTGTTTTAAAAGGATTCTTTGAACGCAGCTTATCAAGTTTTTGTTTTGTTCCTCGGTTGATATGTGTGGACGACCGCTACCTTCCTTTCTCTCGTGCGAATTTCTATTATGAAATTTTTGTTTGATATCATGAACCGAACTCTTTGGCACTCAGACTCTCTCCGCAACAGATTTTTCTGAGTAGCCCTCCTCCAGCAATGTAACAACTTGAACTTTTTTTGCTACTGATATGCGTGGCATGGTTCGAAGAACTTGATATATTTTTTGGACAATGACAGATTTCGAATTAGTGTCAAAAGTAAAGGTAAGCTGGTAACTGAAGGCTGTTTTACAACACGTAAAATCGTTACCCGAAATTTTATGGCCGTAACTGTACATAAGTTTAAATCTGCCATTGCTTTACTTATTTTTTTATTTTATTTTGAACTTTTGAAGTGACCCTAACCTGCAAATCTTTGTTTACTTATGTGTTTATTTTTTAAGTCATATTTTAATTATTTGAATTACATGTAATTACCTAGAATGTTGTAAAGTTTATTTTTAAATAAATAAAATCATTAAAGTTGGGTGTTTGTGGTCTGTGGCTTGAAGATTATAAAATGGACCCAATTTTACTGCATTTTGTAGAAACAAAAAAATCTTGTCTTAAACCCCATCAAAGTTTTAAATGTATTTTAACTAAAAATTTGTGTACATAGTTTTAAACATATATGGACATTGCACTTTAAAATAAAGCTTGTACAATTTTTTGCGTTTTTTATTCTTCTCACATTTCTTTAAAATATTTTAGGATTTTTCGACCAAGTTTCTGTTTTAGAAAATAATTTGAACACCTTTTTGGATTTTTCTTTAAACTGTACTAATAATTTGCCTCTATATTTCCCTACCTTATTTGACATTTTTTAATAAAATTTCCAAAAACTGTTTAAAGCCCTATGAATACATTGCGCCAAAAAAGTATCGCATTACCTCTATTTTTCACATAAAACTAAGTGTAACCATATCCCAGTGTAAATCTTAATATATCCTCTAAAAAAGGAGCTATAAAGATGAACAAAAAGTTGAAACGTTAAAAAAGAGCAAGGCTTCAAGGTTTTGATAAAAAAAATCTGCTACTCGGTGTATCTTTCCATAGATTGTGCATTTTTCCACAAAGCAACCTATGTTTTCATGTTAAATAATATACAATATTTCCGTTACCGAACTTTAACTAGCCACTTAGAGGAAACGTTATAGAGTACCAATTAGTGATAGAAAAAAAAAAATCTTACTAACTTATTTCTTGTCTTTTTCTATCTTCATTGAATTACAGAGTTCGCCTGCTAATTTGGTTCCCACACAATTATGTAATCATAGGTTTTTTCCATTTTCTTCTTTTAATTTAAAAGTTTTAAGGTGGTTTCTGGTTGAGTAAATTGTACATAGTGTGAAAATATTTTAAGGTCGTACCGTAAAAATTACTAAAATAATCAATAAAATAGCCAGGTTGCTGCAAGAAACATAGTTCCTGTCGAATTTTTCTCGTATAAAAAAAAAAATCAGCAATTTTCAAAAACCAAAAATTGCGCATGCGCTGATAGAAAAATTGTAGCAAGAAAAAGTTCGCGCAAGAATTTTTTTAAACAGTAAAAACAGCTTTAAAAATAAAGTTTGTTACCACAACAGTATATTTATATTAATTGTAACTAGGGTTCAATCCCGGGAATTCTCGGTTCGAGAATTCCCGGGAAATCGTTGGGCTTTGTTCCCGGGAAATCAAGCTCGAGAAAACTCGAGAACTCGAGAAATCAAATTTGAGTCCATGAAATTATAAAATAAAACTATTTGCGTTTGCCGTTTGTTTTAATCTCGCCGATCGCGCGCGGCAAGCGCTATGGTGGCGTCGTTTTATATATAATACAATACAGTAGGTAATACACCAGTAATGCCAACCTAGGAAATTATTCCCTAGTTCTAGGGATTTTTTCCTACAATAGGAAAAAAGGGAATTTTATCTAATATCTAGGGGATTTTCAACTTTGGATTGTTTTCAGTTCAATTTATAGAATTTCAGTCAATTTATCAATTTTAATATTAAATGGACTACTAATGACAAGTACCTATTAAATCCTTATACCCTGGGTTATGGTTTGACCATTGTATCTTTTCAAAAATTGCTTCTTGTTGCGCTGGTTAATACGGGTTAATTCGTGGTATCGGGTTTCGGCGAATTACAGATCAACTGCTACTTAGCATCTCTCTGCATGTTGTTGCCCTTTCGTATTTTGTGTTTGTTGCCCACAAAATACTAAGGGAAAAAAGAAATGTCAAGTTCGTGTATTTTTTGCTCCACAGTAATGCCTAGACTGAGCGAGTATTTTTAGTCGTTACCGACGTTAAAAATAAAAAGCGAAATTAATTATCCAGTGAGGCATTAAATGCAGTGTGTTTAATTCGTCTTTCTAGTGAAAACTGCTGCCAAAATTATTCATTAAATGAAAAGCATTTAAGTCTTATGAAAAAGATAAACCTTTATAAAAAAAGATTGATTTTAAGAATTTTTAAAATTGTTTTTTTGTTTAGAAACTTTATTTTTTGTTAATTCATTTGCTATCTATGTCCATTGTTACCATGAGATTTTATTTTTATGTATTTTTTGAACTTTTCTGACAATAAAGTCATTTCGTAAATTATTTTTCTATTTAATTTTGATCTAGGGAATTCTAGGGATTTTTTCACAAAAAAATTGGGAATTTTCAGCGAGATTGGTTGGCAACACTATAATACACACACGTTCATTAGTGTTTCGACTCTAGCTGAGTTCAGACGGTTTACAAAGTGTAGTACACGCAATTTGTAAATTTCTCGACAACCCGAGAAGACCCGAGAAATTAGCCTCGAGAATTCTCGAGACCCGAGAAATTGATAAGCTCGAGAAATCATGAACCCTAATTGTAACGTACAAAACAGAGAGAAATTTCCCACTCTTTGCAGCTACGCCTGCATTTCGATTGTTTTTATCGTTTTCCCAAAATTTAGTTAGATTAGTTTTTAAGGGTTTCATCGCTTTTAAGTTAATTAAATATTAGATGGTTGTTTATTTTTATTTTAATGTGAATTTTTTGGGCCCAATTACCTTTTTAAAAAATTGATTGCAAATTATTGTTTTTTTTATAAATAAATTTTGCACCAGTTTTGACAAAATTTTAATAATTAAAACGTAATTTAAACAATATATATGTGCAATAGGTGTGTATTAAAAATGAGTAGTTTCATATCTGTTGAGTAAAATTTTATCCAAAAATGTCCAAGGTAACTTAAACTTTGTAGATGGATACAAAATTGCCTAAAAAACTTTTGGCTATAAATGTTGTTAAAGTTTTAAAAAACAAGTTTAAGTTTTTCGTATTAGGTTTATTTTTTTAATATCACAAACACTTTTCATATTAAGCCAAATTTTTTGATTTACACAAATTTTTCTCATTTACTGCGTACTTTTTAAGATACATTGTATACTCGTATACTGCACATAATATATACCTGGTCCTGCAGCTCACCTCCCGTCTTATGTAGCTCATTTATTATTTAATGTAAAATTTTTATATTTTGCAGACGTTACCTTTAACCCACGGTGCATTTCAGAAAAATATTTTTTTATATTCAGGGTGTCACAACAAAGTGTGACGTCACGAGGGTGCATTGTTTTAAATGGAATGCTCTGTATTTTTTTGTATATTTAGGTACCTCTTGTGGTCATCTATCTTCCTCTAAAATTTTGTTAACATTGGTTCAGTAATTTCAGAGAAAAAATAAAATAATAAAAAAAAACTGTTTTGCACCACCGAATTTAAAAATGGATAAAAATACCAATAGTGCTTGATTAATAGAATTAGACGAGGAACTTATTAAGTAACGTAATATCATCCGCTCAGGTCATGTTTGGTTAATTTAAACTGTACAGGGTGTCCAAAATTTAGTGTCAAACTCTTCAAATTTTAAAGCACTTAATTTTTCTTATTTTAAATATAAGCACCTGTATATTTTTAGATCGTTAGATGCAGAATTGAAAAACAAACATTTTTTCTTAATATAACCCTATCCAAATTCCTAACACATTAAAAGTTATTCGTTAAAAACTCATTTTGGCGTATATTTCAATAGTAATATCATTGAATAAAAATGGTAGGTGGCTATGAAAAACAATTTATTGACATTAAAGTTTCCTAATAACGTAAATTATTACTTAGAAATTCGTTAAAGTTACATAAATGTCAGCCAAAAGGTATTACAAATTAAAAATTAGGTTTATTTAACATTTAAAGGTATTTCTGAGGGTATTTCTTAAATAAATAATTTACTCAAATGTTTATAATACCTTAAAATAAGATTCTATAAGTTAAATAAACTTAAATGTCAAAAAATTTGTTTTTCATAGCCACCTATCATTTTTATACAATGGTATTACTATTGAAATAGATAACAAAATGAGTTTTAAACAAATAACTTTTAATGTGTTAGAAATTTCGATAGGGTTACATTTAGAAAAATGTGTGTTTTTTAATTCTACATTTAACCACCTAAAAATATACAGGGGTTCATATTCAAAATAATAAAAATAAAGTGCTTTAAAATTTGAAGAGTTTGACACTAAATTTTAGACACCCTATACAGTTTGAATTAACCAAACATAACCTGAGCGGATATTAGGTTACTTAGTAAGTTCCTCGTCTAATTCTATTAATCAAGCACTATTGGTATTTTTTAAATTCGATGGTGTAAAACAGTTTTTTTTATTATTTTATTTTTTTCCTCTTAAATCACTGAACCGATGTTGACAAAATTTTAGAGGAAGATAGATGACCACAAAAGGTACCCAAATATACAAAAAAACAGAGTATTCCATTTAAAAAATGCACCATCGTGACGTCACACTTTTTTGTGACACCCTGTATATCCAAAATTATTTTCTGAAACGCACCGTGGGTTAAAGATAACGTCTGCAAAATATGAAAACTTTACATTGAATAATAAATGAGCTACTTAAGACGGGAGGTAAGCTGCAGGACCCTGTATATTGTATTCATCGTGAAGCCTACTTACTAACTTGTTATTGTTGAAGTGACTGACAATTTTGTCCTAAGGAATATAATATTAAAAAAACCTTTTTATTTACAGGACAAATATGGATACTAGCCAAGATACCCAACTAGTAGAAGATAATTAAGTGGTAATGAGTATTAAATATATAATTTTCTTTTACTTTGACATGTCTCCATGCCGGACAATGTAGTTCATTTTGTATATTTTAAATATTTTTCGTTTATTTTTTTTGTTATATTAAGTCAACACAATGGAAAAATATTGATTAGCAAGAAAAACTAAATAAGCGTTAAGATGCAGGCACTTTCAAATATTTTAACATTCTTGCCACTCTTATATCTGACAAAACAAACAGTTCAGGCAATTGGACTGTATCAGAATATGGTTAAATAGAGAACATGTTTAAACACTGCCCGTTTATTTTAAAAATTTCAATAAATACCGGTAAACATGTAGAAGGTAAACAAATAGGTTGATATGGAAATATATTATATATTATATTATATATAATACGCGGAGATCGTTGCATAATATAATGCAAACAAACAAAAACAAACAACAAAAATGTTCTTTAATATACAACCTATGTATTCGGGTTTTTGTGGCAATTTTTATGTGTTTACTTTACTTTTTAATAAATACCTTTTATTTAAATTATTATTACATATTTTGTTAAATATGGAAGAGATTTATGAATGAATTATCATAAAGTCATCTTTTTAACCCCGTTTAAGTTTTTCTGCTTATTAATAGGAGTCAAAAGGTTATTTTAAACTTTTGCCAGATAAGAGCAATGTAATACACCACTTTTTTTAACATCAGACACAAGATAATTATTTTTCTTAGGAGGTGATTTTAATGTTTTAATTATAAATATTTGTATATTGTTATCTATTAATATATGAGTTATGCTGAAAAATTAATTTGTTAATTTTTTTTATACCACTCGACTTTCACAGATAAATGTTAGACAACGTTTGTAGTAGGTGAGCTGGAGCCGGTCACGGATAAAATTCATCAATATAATGATGATCTTTACCCAGAGATATGACTTTCTGGCTCAGGAGGTCAACACAACATTTTCGAAGAATACGGGGTAAAAGTATGGGATTTATCGGGGTGACAACGTCATGCGGTTATGCTAAAAAATTAGCCTGTCGCGTTGTACTTTATTGAATTTCCTAGGGGCGGCCTATTGGGGTGTGCCGCACAGGGTGGCTACGGTTATGCGGATACGACCGCCGATTGCGGTGTTTGTCACTTTGAATAGGACCAACTTTGTGGCTAAAGGGCTTCACCATGTTTGGTGGTCCTTAAAACGGGGTTTATTTTGTCACGTAACAAATACTACGTCTTTTGGCTGTTTATATTCCTATATTTAAAATTAGTAGTTTCGGAGTTTTACCAATTAATTACTTTAATGATTTACTTAGTAAAAAGGGGTCTAAGCCAGAGCAAAATAAATTTTAAATTTCTACCCTAACTTTTTTAAAGCTATCTATGGTGCCAACTAGCCCATTTTAAACTGTTTGTAACTCCGAAGCTAATAATTTAGGGTATACCAATGTGAATAGCCAATAAATCTTTAATTTTATGTATAATTTAAATATTCAACACCATCACTGTCAAATGTCACATTTCACAAAACAAATTTTGTATTTAACTTTTTACATAGTTTTTCCAGTTGTACACCGGTTCATACATTCATTCATTCATTTTATTTTATGGGACGCCCTGTACAAAGTACAATACCTAATTTGCCATGGAAAAAATACATTTGTTATTAGAATATATTCAGTGTACAACTATAGACCTATATACAAACTACACTTAAATGTATTTGTTCTATTTTTCTTCTATGAATTTTACTTCATAACATTTTTTTGATGCTATATATAGTGGAATTCTGAAACCTATCCTTTTTACGTGAATAAATGACAATGCTCCATACAATTGGCATTAAAACAGCAGCAGTTTGACAGAAGCCTCCCCTGATTTATTGCTTTAATCTTATCACCTAAACTGTCAGCACAAAATACTTTTTGTAAAAAATATTTGTTAAGAAATGGCGCTCATAAGAAATACTTGCATGTTTTAAGATTTAATGTCTCAAAAATTAAACAACATATTTAGAATTTTGTAATTAATAAAAACTAAGAGTAAAAGGCAGGAAAACTTCATTATTAAAAAACCCACATAAATGTATGCATTTTCATACAGTAACAAATAAACTATAAAATATTAAAAATAAAATTCTTAAAAAAACGAAAATTAAAAAAATACTTAAAAATGGTAAAAAAAGTAACAATTAACTTAATTTTTATATAAAATATAGGGAATAATATTCTAAAGGAGTTTAATATCAACAAAATTATTATTTGTTATTTACAAATATTTCTTTTAAAAACATTTTTAACACTTAATTAGATAAAAGCTTTATTTTATAAAAAAAAATTAATGGTTGCTCAATTAAAAGACGTTAAATTTAATATAACTTAATAAGAAAGACACTACACAAAACACGGTGTATGTGTTTCTAAGCTATAATTTAAAGTACAATCATTATATACAATTCACATTGTAAACAGTTAACTTATATTCCTACTTTGATTTAGAGATAAAATTTAAGACAAACACACATGATACAAATCTCTGACGTGTAACAAAAAAATGCTTTTAAACTATACAAATTATGTGCAACAAAAAAATAAAGTGTGTAAAAAGTCCGTCCCTTCAATTATTTTTTAAAATAGCCAAGGGAGGAAAAGAGCTTGGAGTTTTAAAGAAGATTTTGGTCTATCTGATTTTTTTCTGGCCCAGCTTTGGTGCATTACTATTAACGGTATTTTCAAGTTCTGAGAAAACCTTAGGTTGCTTCAGTTTGCAAGTTATGCCTTCTCATAACTTTCTGCAAAGATACAACCATGATATAAGTATAACGGCCGAGTGATGATCGCGTTGTTTGTTTTACAATAACAAAATAAAATATTGAAAAAAGCTGAGAATATAATGTGGTTCTTATATAGTTTAATTTTTATTTAATATCTATTTTGTTTTACTAAGAAATATTATAGGTAATTATTTTCCAAAGATCTTATCGATTTTGGCTAAACTGGCAACATCAAACAAAAGGCTTGTCCAGTTGCGAACTAAACGAACCTGGTTGGTGGAGTTTGTCACATGTTTTGTTTCTATGGGATAAATTTACTTGTGATTGGAAGTGTTTGCGGTGTTTCTGGTTCCTCTCTTGGAATGTCGAATATTTAAACATTCAGAGTCGGAGGTCGATGGTTTATTCCTTATTACTAAGTGTTAAATTTGGTGTTGTGTAATTTTGAATAGTGTTTTGTTTTTCTACCTTGTATATACATTTTTTAGTTCTTATTTCATTTTTTAATAGTACTACTATTATTTTAAAAGGAACAAATTTACTTTCGGAAAGACACTACATGGACAAACAAGAGAAGTGATAGCAAATGTTTATAGGTAAGTAATAATCTTATAAAACAGTAATCATGTTTTTTCTATTGGGTTTGAACATTAAATATACGAAAGAGAAAGCTTTATAATATGTAGCGGCAACTAAAGTTGGAAAGTCATCTGTTCGCAACATTTTCTACGAAGAGGGTCTTTATTCGTTTTTATACCATTTTTTACGTCAAAAATATGAAAAAAGTATTGTTTTTATTAAGCTGTTAGCAAGTAACAAAGAAAGCGGGCTATTCTCGATGATTAGGCAACCCGCTTGTCACTAAATAAAGACTGAGTAATACGCTTTTATTTCAGAACTTAACACTGTTATACACAGAATAAAGCATACAGCTTTTCATAAATTAAATAAAAGCAACTAAACACACTAAATATACTTTTGTCCATTTTATTTTTGTTTTATTTTGTTAATAGGGTTTGCGATGAAGAAGCCGCAAGCAATTCTCTAAAATTGCCACTTAAACGTAAGCTTGATCGGGTATCTGTTTACACCGGGGTCGCCGTATCAACTGTTATCAAGTCCTAGAAAAAAACGACGGCGTCTTTCTCTTGTCGAGAAGGATGAAAATTTTGATTTTCAAGTGATAAGACATATGATAAATAGGATTCATCTTGAATTCAAACTTGTCCCGACAACTAGAAAATTGTTGCAAAAATTGCGAGAAGATTCAAATTTTCCATATTCTAGGAAAAACTTAGGACGTTACTAATATCAAACGGTTTTTTTGGCGTAAATGTTAAAATAAAAGAAAAATTTTAATGGAGCGTCCTAATATATTACATTGGAGGTACAAATATATACATGAAATACAAAAATATCGCCAAGAAGGGCGAAATATTTATTTGGACGAGACATGGGTAGATAATGATTTAACATTTAAGAAATGCTGGCAGAGCGATTCCGTTTCTGGTGTAATAAGCAATATAGGTTCTTCAGGTACGCAAAAGTGGTATACTACTTTAAACTTAAGTCTAATTTACAAAATATATAAATTTCTTGCATTTTTATTTTAGGTAGACTTATAATTCTGCATGTTGGTTCAGATACTGGGTTTGTTAACAATGCCTGTTTAATCTTTAAAGCAGGATTAGCAACGGGTGATTACCATGGCCAAATGAATAGGGAAAATTTTACCCGATGGCTGACTGAAAAACTTCTTCCTAATATACCGGCCAATTCGGTTATTGTATTTGATAATGCTCCATATCATTCCGTCCAGGAAGATAAAACACCGACAAAGTGGTCTTTGAAAAACATATAGTCGCCTGGTTAACAAAGAAAGGTACTTATATCTTAGAACAGCCACACATTAAATTATAAATTAAAATATTTTATAGGTATAAATCATGACCCAACTGCCAGAAAATTTGAGTTGTATGATTTGGTAAATAAAAAAAACCCCTGATCATCAAAAAAATTATGAAGTTGATCTAATCATTCGATCAATGGGTCATACTCCTCTTAGAACCCCTCCTTATTTATGCGAGTTAAATCCTATAGAATTAGCTTGGGCAAAACTTAAATTTATTATAAGAAGCCGAAATACAACCGGAAACTTTCACCTAACTAAATTAAAAGAAGTTACTGAAGAAGCAATATCCTCCATATCCATTAATGATTGGCAGAAATTTTGTCAACATGTTAAAAACATCGAAGATAAATTTTGGGAAACTGACCAATTTATGGAAGAAATTGAACCTATTATAATTACTGCAGAACCAGAAGATAATAGCTATACTTATAGTGACAATGATGATGATGATGATGATAATGATGATGATGGGGAAGTTGACGAATAGTAATGCTTGATTAGTAAGTTTTTATTTTATAAATTGCTTTGTCATTTATCAAAAATTGCAATGATAGTACCACAGGGAACGTAAAACGACGTTTCCTCATTTTGAATTATTACCAAAAGTTAAAAATACCGCCTAGCTAGAGGTAAACAAATAAAAAAACCGATTAGATGATGAAGTTTTTCTGCATTTTTAACTTTCCATGAAATATTTTGTAAAATTGTTACTCATGGCCTTTAAATGCCTTTATTTTACACGACTATACATTTAAAATATATTTAAAATAAAACATAAATATATGCTGTACACATTATTTCCTTTAAACAAATTACAAAATATTCCTGAACTTTTAAAAAATACGCACGCCGCTGTGCTTTTTATGCATGAAGTACGCCATGTTTGGTTTACAACTTCCTTCCCCTTACCGACGCCGCACTGTCACAGATTCGGTTGCCAGACTATATATACTTTTATTCATCGGTGATTTGAATAAGTGTCACTAATGCAAAAGAAGACAAGTATCTTTCTAAAATATTTAAAACTTAACAATAAAAAAATATTCCGACAAATATAGTTTATAGGTTAGCAGAACAATGGCAATTCATTTTGATTAAAAAAACCCTAGGAAAAACCACTGCTAAATGAGGAGATATCCGAAATAGTCACAATGAATTACCTATTTAAAAGTTGCTTAAGTTTATCTCAAGAATTACATAAAAATTTATGACGCTCTAGTAAGTTTTAGACCGGAGTGCATGTAAATTTTAGATCTATTTTTCGGGTGTACCCAGTATAGTTATGCAAAAAATATTTCATTTTAATGTTGTTTCTATTAACCTTAGGAATGACATATTTTTAAAACTTCTTTTAGTTAATTTACTATTAGAAACATCTACTTTCATGTAAAAATATTGAAAATGTCAAAGTTGTGGTTCCAAAGATGTGCTGGACTCCCAATATACTACAATAAAACCGATTTAATACTTTACTTAACTCGACTAGCCATTTTCTCTATTCACATACAATCACAGACACTAATGCCACTTTTGCATACACTTTTTAACTACTTTATTAAAAAAAACCTTTCTTTTTAAAACCTGGAAAAAGTGAGGAAACGAAGAGAAACAAAAAAAAAAGGGATTTTGTTTTTCTTCGTCTGTCACGCTATAATGTCAAAATCGTCAAATTTATATAATTATGCTAATGGGGAAATTTGATTTTATCAACCAAGTGGTTGGGATTGGCCTATTTTAATAGTCATTTTATTTTTATTCTTTCGAAAATGCCTTATAAACATATTTCTACTAAATTTTATTTTATATGGTGTGCAACAATTAAATGTTATGAAAAGGCCATTGGTTAAAATTTCCTTATAACATAATGTTATTTAGCTGCAATGAGGAAGTTGCATATATTTTTTTTAATTGAAAACCTATTTAAAATTCAGTAAATGCCCTTAAAAGTTGATATGTGCTTGTAAAATATTTTAAAACTAAGCGATTATTAAATAACTTAATTATTTAAATTTTAAATATTACAAAGTCAACGAAAACGCTCTCTGATTGGTCAAGCCACGTGTGACGTCAAGATCCGATAAAAAAAAGTGTCGGCCCGCGCTTGGCCCAAGCGCTGCCATTTAATCATTGGTTATTCCGTTTGTGTTTACATCGGGTTGTGGCCAATTTAGTGTACCTAAAGACGAGTTTTTTAATTATATATTAATATTAAACCTGATTTAGTGTGTGACGATAGCCGGTTTAAAGTTTAAACGAGAGAACATGGATGTAACAGGATTTAAGAGACCCAGAACATAAATACTATAAATGTTGTGTAAACCTACTTTACATATCTGCGAAGATCATTTTAATGTAAGTACCTAATATTTAACTTGCCTCAAAAACAGAAAACATTTCTCAAATATTAAATATCATTTTCTCGGTTTTTATTTAATAATTAGAAATACAAAGTGGAAAAAAACTATTTTAATAAGATCCTTTCGGTAAGACAGATAAGGTATTATTTTACAAAATCTATTATTTAGGTTTTGAGGTTATCTTTTTACCAAAGTTTTTACCTTTACTTTATAAAACAGCACTGCACTACGTATA
Source organism: Listronotus oregonensis (assembly GCA_019359885.1). NCBI lineage: Eukaryota > Metazoa > Arthropoda > Insecta > Coleoptera > Curculionidae > Listronotus > Listronotus oregonensis. Next base: position 181,236 of record JAHBCN010000123.1, on the reverse strand, counting down.
GTATTATTACTTTAAACTAATGTTTAATTTTAAATACATACCTTGTAGCTTTTACTCCTTTTAACTCAGCTCTCATGAAATTTGGGTTATTTCCCAAAAATGTAAACATTGATAATGCATCAATTTTTGGCAAGTTATCAGATTGCCCTTGGAGAAATCCAGCTTCAGTCAAAGTCATAATAAATAAAGTCTAGTTTTTAAAACAATTATAACAGAACAATATTTTGTTAGCACAACGAAAGCAAATAAAAACGGCACTCAAGAAACACGCCCAACTAACAAAATCATAAAATAAAATCACCTTGATGCCGCTTAAATGACAAGCAAAACAGAGAGTGTGACAGAGAGTCACTATTTTGAATTTCAACATTTTTTTATAGAACAACAGTAAGTTGAAAATTAGAAAAATATATGGCAATTGATACTTTATAGTTTTAGAAACGTTATAAGTAAAAAATAAAAAAATGTGCAACTTCCTCATTGTAAATTAAATAGGTTGTGTAAAATTGTCCTAATGTTACTTAAATGCCAATGTTAATAAAATGGCCTAAAACCTAAATATGTAGTTGTTTTAAAAGCTTTTAAAAAGCCAATATTGGGTTACCGGTTAACAAAAAGGCATATTTTATTTAATCAGAATTGGTAGACGGCCATTTTTCTCTGCTTGCCCGCAATTCGCCTATATGTTAAATTTATTGGCAATCAGGTGATTATTTAGGATTGAATTTTTAATGCGTAAAAGATGTTTGCATAATAATGCGACCAATCGCAATACTTTACCATCAATGTCATTGTGAAAAATGTACATTGCAAACAGTGTTTGCTGGGACCATATTTCAAAGCTACCCTTCAAACACCTGCGCGGAAAAGTCATGTTCCTGGGAAAAGACCATATCGATGAATTTCATCCGTGACCTCAATCACGTTTAGATTTAGTCTATTGGCACCCTTGTGATTTTCATATTTAAAAAAGGTTTTTCGCTACACCTTTAATTTTAAAGTATAATATTTTTATGTTTGGCTATTTAATAGTCTTTTCCTGCATACAGACATTAGGTAACTAACATGAACAATCTAACTGTTTATTTTAAATATTGTCAATAAAAAAATACTGGTATATATATATAAATATATTCTCTACTCTATACTATACATAATGTGTTATCTTTAAATACAGATATTTGTGCTTCTTGCATAATTCTCAGTCGCGGTCCTAGTGGAATACCCATTTTTTGTAACCTGTCTTCGCTTAAATATGGCAGTTCAACCATACCAATTTTCTCGCCCTCAAATGTGTTTGCATATTTCTGAAAAAAAAAAGAAAGAAATATGCAAGGTGTTTGAATAAAACAATGTTATAAAACAGATAGCCAGTTCCTTATAATTTTCAGGAAAAAGACCTATATTTAAAAACAATTGTAGGGACTTTTTTACTCCTGAGTTTCTGTCTAAATATTAACATAATTGAGGCCACTGCTGCTCCACTGCATAATGTAAATATGCAGCTTTTTTATATTGCTATTAATGTTTTTTAAATTTGTTTGTAAGGAATACTTACTTCATATCCTAATTTTCTTAAAAATAGTCGTAATAAAGGAGGTTCATCTCCAAAAAACTTGGTGAGTTTCTTAACTCTAGCGGGATTAGCCAGTGTGGGTAATTCATAGTTGGTAGGTCTTGAAGCAGATTGAGATCTGTAATTAATGCAAAGTGTATTTTCTTTTTGGTTTTTTATTTTTTAACGCGAATTTGTTTTTTAATATTTTTGTCAAAATAACTGCAATTATTGGTTATGCTTGTTTTTTTTAACAAAAAGTACATTAGATAGTAGCGACTCTCAAATCACATCAATGTTATTCTTCTGGGATCTTTTATTGGGTATATTTCTATCATAAAAATAAATAAAAATGGCCTCTGAGCTTTAAACCAGGTTTGTGTTCATGCTTTATTTTAAAATCAAATATATTGTCTTTGACAAATAAATAGGATTACATTATTCTTTGTTGAGTTTTAATTAATTTCATATGTTATGCTAAGGAAATTATTTTTACAAAAAACACTTTAATTCTTCTTAAATGTTATTATTATTAAAAAAAATATTTATTGGTATCATCCCAAATGACCCTTAACCGAAGTACTTTAGCCATGGAGTTTTGATATTATTTTCTGGGAAATTATAACCTTGACGTTATTTTCTATATTAATTATTAAAAAAGAATCTTTTTGCTATATTTCAACTACTTTTTATTAAAAAAAAACGTATAATTTAGCATCAAACCATTGATTTTTTTTTAAAGGATTTACTGCTCAGCCAGGGCTGGCCATTGTACGCAGATCCCATTAAGAGGGGGATAGCCTGCAAGGTATCAGTTCCTTGTCCAGTCTGATGCTATGCGCCAAATATAGCATCCATCCCAAGTTTGGTCCTGACAAGTTCAGTGATTCTGGTTTTATTCTGTAGGTCTCAAAGATAACCTCTTATGTACTCTCCCGATACATTCTTTATTAATCACGTAAAGGAGGATTTCACCATTATTACCGCACCATCCACAGACCCAATCTGAATGGGTGCTTTTAGCATAACAGTGCCCAGATACCAAGCCTGCGACATTTCTTAGTTAAGTCCTTCTCATGTGCAGTAATCTCGCTGCAAGTTCCTGTGAAGGCATTTTGAGCATTACGATGGTAGATATGCATTATCTTTGTTTCCGACATCCTTGGGCGAATCTTTAGCTCATCGCTTGAGAACTCCACCGGACATACCTGTAAAGCAAGGTACTATTCTTAGATGAGTCGCGTTTTTACCTTGATGGGTCAGGCACACGTCGACGAGTATGGAGAAGACCAGAAGAAAGATATGCTCCAGTTTGTATTGGCGAGCGACTTCCATTTGGCGGTGGGTAGGTTATGGTTTGTGCAGGAATCTCTTCATAAGCACGCACAGAGTTAGTCTTCATACAGAAGAGCCCCCTGACAGCTTACAGGTACATTACAAAAGTTCAAGATAAGACGAGACCTTACGCAGCTAGAGTTGTCAGAGAACATTTAAATGAGGTGGGCATTAGGCTGTTGGATTGGTCAGCACTCAGTCCAGACATGAATCCCATCGACATGTCTGGGATGAGTGGGTACGATGTATACAAAAACATACACCAGCGCCAAGAACTGCCCAGGAGATGAGAGAGTTATTATTGCAGGAGTTGAATAACATGTGATCCTTCATTTAACTAGTCTGCCTTGTCGACTTCAAGTGGTGACACGTTATTAACGATTAAGTTTTCTTATTAGTGGTATTTTTTTAATTCCTCGGCAATAAGTCGAATTTAATTTTAAAAGTAAATTCATTGCATTTTCAGAGTAAATGAGAGCAATTAAAATAATACTTTTTGATTCAATATTGACCATTAAATGTGGCTTAAAAAATACAGTACAGTAGAATTACAATTTTCAAATATAAGTTTAGCACAGAAAATGACAAAAAAAATCATAATTTTAAAATGACCTACCTCTGTAATTTCTTTTAGTTTTTATAAATGTAATTTATGAATAAAAACTTTAGGCTTTGTATACTAGGTTATTTTCTTTTTTAGAACAAAGCATATTTAGTTAGTAAATACATACGATTGTTAAGGTTAAAGTTTCCTACCTAATATTAAGCATGTTAGTTTGAGCTCTTAGTGCCGCAACTTCTTGCCGCACAGCTTCTATCTCTTGAACCACTAAATGCTGAGTTCTCATTTCACTAGATAGATGGGCTACACTTCGTGCCAGCGTAACTACATGTGCTTCCAACCTTTGAAAACGACGGGCTGTTGCGCGTGGTTCTCGCCCTTTTCTTCGATCTTCAGAAACCCCGCGTACGTAACGTCGTTCTCTTCTCACCGAACTTACAGATGAGGACGGCAGGGATGACATACTACCATGCCTAATGTAAAAAATGTAATATAAATTATGTTAAAGGTTTTGCAAAAAACAATAGGTTGCATGTTGCCTTATGAATCAAAAATAAATTCGGTACTAGAAAGTTGTTATAAAATTGAGATGCCGCCGAGGCAAGAGATTATCGTCTGGCCTCGTTTAGACGGAAAACTGATTTTTTTCTTGCTAAGACGAAACGAGAAAAAGCCCTTCTCTCGCCGAGAATATCTGATCCCTCTCGAGATCTCTCGTTCGACTAGTGCACAATGGTACAAAATTATAAGCTATTATGAAAATAGGATTTTAAAATAAAGTTAAAAATAGTAACAAGCCTTAGAATCAGATTAAATTAAAAAAAAAACAAACAAGAAATAGATAAACATGTAATACATACAAGAAATATTTATATTATTTATATATAAATTTTATTTTCTTTTTTTTTTTAAATCTGTGGTTGTTTCTGAAGATATAGAAAAAAATTATAAGAAAATTTCAAATACAATTTTTAGCCCATATGTAAAATTTCAGATGTATAAGATAATTTTTTAGTAATTTGTTGTAAAAAAAAGTCTAAAAAGTGAAGAGTAAAATAGTTTACTTTTCATTTTTTTTTGATATAGAAAAATAGATTTTATAGAAATAGAAGAACAAGAAAAAAGTGATTAGTTGATTAGTATAGTTTACCGTTTTCTTATATGTCGTTGAAAGTTCGTTACAACTTAAAAAAAAGCTAACAAGTGTGTATCAATATGGTTTTGCTAGCTTAACATTAAGCTAGCAGAACTACAAAGGTAAAAATAAAAAAATATTTACTACATAAGCTTATCAATAGTAATGAAACTGACTTTATTAATGAGCCCAAAATGATGGTGTAATTAAAACAAAAGATCGACAAATTATATTCAGAAAAATCTAATAGCAAAAAGGTTTACAATGAGGTAGCCTAAGTAGCCTTAAAAGAGCCAAAAAATTTATACGGCAGTTTTTTTTTGAAGATAGTTTGTTACAAGAGAGTATTAAGTGATTTTCTTGTAAGGCGGCCAACCGTCCCGCATCCTGCGGGACGGTCCATATTGGCGGTTGTAATCCGGCATGGCAATATTTAATAAAATTGTCCCGCAATTCGGCTCTTGCGTCCCGCATATAGGTAAATTCATTAATTTATAGATAAAGCGCATCCTACAGAACGTTTCGTTGATGAATGCTTTACGGACATCGGAAAAATCATACTTACAGTTAAAACGCTACGTGCAATGCTTATTGTAAAATTTAATATGGGCGGTGTCAAAACTTTTATGATATACTTAACAATAACCCCTTACCTAGTTAAAAAATGTCATTCAACGGAAAATAGGATTATAAATAATAAAATGTTGATTCAGGTATTACCCGATTTTCATTAATTTTACCTCTTCTACCTCAATCCCTTCCCCGTCGTGGTCGTCGTCGTATGTCCCGCATTGACTTTTTATAAAGTTGGCCGCCTTATTTTCTTGTTTGCTTCTTTTTAAGCTTTTATGGCAGTTTTTTTTTTGACAATAGTTTGTTACAAGAGAATATCAAGTGATTATCTTGTCTGTTTAATCTTAAGCTAACAGAACTACAAAGTGAAAAAAAAATCTTAAACGAGCTGAACAGCACTAATAAGACTTTATCAATAAATCTAGAAAGAGGCTAAAATATTGGCAATTAAAAAAGCCTTCGGGTTGGCTTTTCTTGTGTTCGAATATAATTATTACTATACTTATGAAGATACAGAAGAGCCTAAAAGAAGCTTAAAACTGAATTTTTAAACAAAAAAAAAATAATTCTGGTTTATTAAAACTTAAAAAAGGTGCCTAAATAGATCTAAAATTCAGGTGTGGTATAGCTAGGTTAGGTATAGTATATGGTCGTGTTATTGTTTAATGTAATGCCTTAAACCAGAGTCTATTAATCTAAAGGGGTTATGACATCGTCGAGAATGTGGATAGCAAACGTCCAAGACATGAGGGTGTGAAAAGTACGGCTTATGTTGGCGGCCCTGTCGGGTAACTCTAAAAGTTGCTAGCATTCTCAGCTGTAGACAGAGTCGTATCACAAGTCGAAGTTTTTATTTGGGGTTATTTTTACAGTTGCAAATATTTGTGTACAGAGTTGATATTTTATTGGTTTTGACTGTTTTTACTATATTGTTTTTGGTAGTGTTTAGTGGTGTAGTTTTAATTAGTCCTTAGTGTGAAATAGACCAAAAAGTTGTGGTCCCCATAAGGATTCTGTCATTTGCTCGGAGCATGTTAAAAAAGACGATTTTTATATGTCTTCCAGCAAAATTGCAAAGCATGTGATTATGAGATCCTGATCAAAAAGGAAAAAGGCGATTAATAAAAGAAGGTAAGGTGAAAAATATTATATACCTAAATGCTGCTATTACTAACAAATATTTTTTTATTGTAGCAGTTCCATTCAGTTTGAATTATTACAGCTCGGATAACACAAACACGGTTTTTAAGTCCACCAGTGACTGTTCACAACTCTGTGAAATGTAGTTACACAGTTATTAGTAAGTAAATTGAAATTTTTGTGTGATTTTAATTATAGTTATTTGTTGTCAAGAAAGTAAATGTCAATATTGAGTTGCTTATACCTAGAACTGATCAACTTTAGGTATATGCATTAATGTACCTTCAGAATGTGTATTTAATATTTTTTTCCCATTATTTTGTATATTTATTAAGTTTGCGGTTGGTTACATTCTTTAATTGTATTTAAATTTTTTTGGATACTTATCTACCAATTACTTGGTATATTATATTGAAAAAGACATGTTTTAAAATATAATTTATATTTTTTAGATTTGCCTTTTACAAGTTAAAACTTAACTAATGTAAACATATCTTGCACTGAAGAAGTTTTTGTTTAGATTGTGTAGTATGAAGTGGACTGCGAGGAACTTGTAAGTAAGTTAAACTTTCGATTACCAAATTAGGACATGAGATCTAATTCTTTGTTTTATCTTGCAAGGGCTGCCAACAGCTAAGAAATAAGAAGATCGCCTATTTACACAATGAGCAGCCACTATAACCAACTTTTTGACGAATTGGATATATTTGCAATGAGTGCCGCACAATAATCTAAAGTGATTAGGACTTTATTTTTTTTTATTGTTTAATAATTTACTGACTAATAATTAGAGCCAAGTTGAATTTGATTTATTGTTTGGTGTTGTATTAAGTAGCATTTTAATGTTTGAATGGTTTTTATATTTTAAAATATGAAGTGTAGTATACAAATGTAAATATTGTTAAATAATACCACTAAGTACTGTGTTCTTTTCTTCCATATCATTTCAAAATGTAAAAATTTCAGTTGTATTTTATCTAATTGTTGCAATTGCTAATATATTATAGTGTTGTAGTTGTGAACAAATAAAGTTTAGTTTTTTAGCAATAAACCTGTATTCACATTTTTTTACATAAAATAATTAATTTTATTGCCAAAGTGGTAAATCTTGCTATTATTCTGCAATATCAAGATGCTGTATGGTCCGTTAGTAAATAAATAACTAGTTTTTAAAAGTAACATAATTGCCTTTTAAAATAAAATAAATTAAGGGGTTAATAGACAAGTTTATATATACATATATATATATATATATATATATATATATATATATATATATATATATATATATATATATATATATATATATATATATATATATATATATATATATATATATATATATATATATATATATATATATTTATGAAGTAATACAAAAACACCGTCATAAATTCCTAAAAAGAAAAGTTATTATTCTGTGGCTTCCAGTATCTGATCTGGATGTTGGATATTTTATAATCTTACAAAAATCTTCAAGATACCTTGTAAAAGCCCATTTCTGATTCTGCATTTACAGAAAAGCTTCTTTTCCTTGCCTACCGACGGGCTGAAGGGAATCTGTCTTTCTTTTATCGCAGGAGTTGGCCAGAATAATTCCTTCTCTGGCCGCTCCCAACAGAGCAACACATAGTGCAACTCTTTATGCATCTTTTTCAGCTAGAGAGCCCCGAACTTCCCGCTTTCGTTCCTCATCCCTAGAGTTTCAAGACTATGGAACCTGCTACCTGCAGAGTTTAAGTCTCTTATGAATAAACTCCTTACCACACTCCAGACACCTTGTGCGTTAATACAGGCCTAGCCTGCGGACTGTTCCAAGATAAAAAAATTATTAAACCCCAAACGTCTTTACTTGCTCATAAAATTTTAAAAACGTCGTAATATAGATGGGTATTATTAAAGAAAAAAAGTGTTAATAATTCAATATCGTGTGTTTAAAAATAGAGTAAGTACTCATAATTATAATAAATTAGCAATAGTCAGTATTTTCTACAACATTTTATTTTCTTCTCATTTTTAAAATATTTAATGTAGTAGGTACCATTGAAAAGGCGCTATCGTCGTGATGTCCCTTTAATTTTTAATTTCAATAATTGAATTACATTTATATTTTTGAAATATAAATTTTGTTCGTCGGAATAAAAGCAGTTTTTTCTTTTTACCTCGGTTCTACGCCACTGTCTGGCATAAAATCCAACATGGCCGAAATGGGCCCTTCTTGACGTCACAGAAGAATTTTTCAATATGGCGGATGTCATAACCCCCTTAAGATTAATAAACTCTGGCCTTAAACTAGACATTAACAACGGTATTGACTAAGCTAAAACTATTTCAATCCTTTATTATAGAAATTGTCATAGACCGGTTAAATGTTAAACCCACAGTGGTATAAAAGTACTACTTAAACCACTGTAAGGTTTAGAACGTAACCACTTGTGTAACCGTAACCCTATGTGTAAATATTAAAAAAGTAAATTTATAAAATTAACAAACCTTTTTTTATGTATTCTAGGATCAGACGGTTGGTATCTACCTACTCGTTTATTTACTCCAAGAAATTTTAAAACTTCTGAATACATATTTTCTAGGCCTTCAAGTTGCTTTCTAATTGCTTTAGTATTGCTAACACTTAGATTTCCATCGGAATCGCTTTGGCCATCTAGAATGGATTCAAGATCAAGAGATCTGGTTGTTGTTGAGGTTATATCCGTAGAATCTAATCCAAAAACTGAAAAAAATTAAATCTTGATGGATTTCTTTCTGTAATGTATTATGTATAATAACTGCTAATACAGCTTCATTTTGATTGATATGATTATCTACATATTTTAAGGGATATCATCCATTCGCCAAAGACGATTGGTAGGAAAAAGGCTACAAAAATGTGTAGTTAAATTTCTTGGATTCAGTTACTTTAAATTATTGTATTTAGAACTGTGAAATTTTTTTATGGATCTATCTTGAATTTCATGAAGGTCTTACATATTTTTTTTAGTGGCGTATTCAGAAATAAGTCCTGTGGGGGTTATAATGGCATAAACATAAAAAACACAGTGTTTTTCTAAAAATCCTTTATGTATGTACAGGGTCTTTGATTATATTTACGTGGCTTTTGGGGCCTTTAATTTAAAAGACAGAAAAAAATGTTTTATAAAAAATTGTAGGATTTTTTTGAAATTATCAGTAAAAAAATATCGCAATAAAATAATGGAAAAACCTAGGGAACTTCAACTTTTTTAAATGAAACACCCTGTATATTATGCGCTACAACGAAAGATATTTTTTTTCTGATTTCAAATATATATACATTAATAATATTTGGATGAACCATTTTTGAGATATTTTAGTTTAAATTATTAATAAATTACAAAAAAGTTTCATATTCGTATCAAGAAAAGCCATGGAAACAATAGAACGGCATGTTGCTGAATTTGGTGAGGGTTTTCTCTGGACCCATAATGTTTATTTTTGTGATTAAATATTCCTGCTAAAGTGGAAGACTTGTCGGTAAATAGAATTTTATTTAAAAAGTTTGGAACCTGCTGCATAAACCTAGCTATTTCCAATGCATACTTAGGTCGGTCCTGCATGGAAGGTTCTGAACGGACATAAATTTATAAGGATAAAATTTGTAAAATTTAAAGGTTAAATACATTTTATAATCTGTTTTATTAAGTTTAGATGCCGCATCCGAGATTGATTTTTCAGGATTTTCTAAAATTATTAAAAGTATTTAGTGCAAGTCCAATAGAAAAAGTATAATAATTATCCTGAAAAAACGAGGATATCCAAAACCTTGTTTTCATGTCGTGCTTCAGTCCTTTTTTTCATTTAAAAGTTTTTTCGTTTAATAAACTTTCTTACTATGTATTTAATAGTATCTATAGATGGTACCCGTTGTTAAGGATATAATAAGTAATATTCCCTTTGCACTGTCGTCACATTATTATTGTTACCATAAAAAAGACGCATTATAGAGATTTTTTGTTCTTCTGAATAGCCCATCGACAAGAAAGCAATACAAACTACTTTTAATAGTTAAAATGATAAATTTCAATTTTTTAAAATATCAATACGTCAAATTTATTAAAACAATTTTATTGTTTTCATAGCTTTCTTGATACTAAGGATTTTTTTCAATTTATTCATATTTTAGGCTTAAATATCTCAAAAATGGTTCATCCAAATATCATTAATGTATATATATTTGAAATAAAAAAAAAGATCTTTTATTGTAGCGCATAATATACAGGGTGTTCCAATTAAAAAAGTTGAAGTTGCCTTTATTTTTCAATTTTTTTATTGCGATATTTTTTTACTGATAATTTCAAAAGATAATATGGAAAAAAACCTACAAATTTTATATTAAACGTTTTTTTCTGTCTTTAAAAATAAAGGCTCCAAAAGCCACGTAAATATAATCAAAGACCCTGTACATACAATTGTTTGGGTAAAAAAACCTAAATTTTTAATTATACAGGGTGTTAATAAAGTATGTACGCCACTGACCATGCCACCATGTTAATCCCCATTGCCTCGAGGCACATGTATATTAGTTTGTTTCATTCAATAAATAAAACATTTTGAATTAATTTTTAGATGAATCGGCGTTGGTATACTTACTTGTACCAAAAAAATATTATTAGCAAAATTTTAAATGGCCAAAATCACTTTTTTGCTTTTATCTCCTTTATTACTTGTTTTATTAAAAATGTGTAAACAACCTTTTTTTATAGGGCTTATCAAAAAGCATATTTTTTGTTTTAAACTTTTTTTCGTAGCTCTTTTAGTTTCTGAAATATATGCGTTTTTATTTTACATTTTAATCTCGAAAACTAAAAGAGCTATAAAAAATTTTATTAAACAAAAATTACGTATTTTTATCGGACCATTTATTTTGATTACATAGCGTTTTTCCTAAAATCAATAGTTTTCTAGTTATATTAAAAATACCGTTTTTTCACAATTTTTTTAGGTAAAATAAATGCAATTTGCACCCGCTAAGCTGAGGCCGCATACCGGCTTTGAATTGACTATAATGCATAGTAATATAAAAAAATGTTTTATCCGTAAAGTCCGATTTAAAGTTGAAAAGGCCACCAGCGTCATCAACATGCGTTGTTCTCTCTCACTTTAAAATTATTCCCGTTCTCGTCGCTCTGTTCCAAATTTAACAACGTATGGGTGGAGCGTAGAGAGAGAAAGGCTTCTTCTTCTTCTTCTTCTTCTTCCTGGGAGCCGTCTTTCACTACCGGAGGCAGCGCAACCTCTAGGGCTTTTTGTGCCTAATCTCCCATTGTCTTTTATACCAATCCTCCCATTTGCCTTGTTCCTTCTACAAGTCTGTATAACCCCGAGACTGGTTGGTTGGATATATTCCTATGGGCTCATTTTCAAGGCCCAAATAATGCCTGTCTTTGTGATTTTACGCTTCACATTCACACAGTATGTGACAGGCTGTTTCTTCTCCTGGTCGCACATTCTGCAATCTTGGGTCCCCATTGTATGAGCCTATCTTGTGTAGGTGTCTTTCCTTAGGTTATCGTGCCCTGTTAGCAACCCTACTGTTAAGTGCGGTCTTTTCTCTACTTTGTCTTAGTAGTTCTTCCTTCGTTCTTTTGATGGGCCCCTATGAAGCCCTTTCCATGTCTTATCTCTACTGAGGTTCTCCCAGTATTCCTTGTGTTTGTTTCTGACTTTGTTTGCCCTCGTGCTGTGGTTTTGGTCACTCCAAGGGCAGGTTCTGGTTCAAAGTATGGTGATGATCCATGGCCTGCCAGCTCATCCGCTTTTTCGTTGCCTTCTATTCTCGAATGTCCTGGTACCCACAGGAGAGTTAATTGTTGCGTTCTCCAGACCTCCAGTTCTTTTGGCCCCATGTCAGCTTGGACGTCACCTTGGGGTTTACTAGTGCCCCTAGTGACGCTTGGCTATCTGTTATTATGCAGATCCGCTTATTTTTGTAAGCCCTCCTGTTATTTTCTTGCACAGTGCAGTAAAGCATATATTTCTGTTTGAAATACAGCTGTGTGTTCCTAGTGGAATGGAGAATTGTAAATTCTACTTCACTGTACACGCCCGCTCCAGTTCCCTGCTCGGTTTTCGAACCATCCGTATACCAGATGATGTCTCCAACCGTGCCGGGGAGATCGGGTTGCTGCCACTCACTTCGATCTGGAATTTTTACCCCGAAGTTTTTGTTGAATGAGTATTGGGAAATCATCTGGTCTGTTTTTTCGTCCAGGATGTTGCCGCCAACCTTACTTTTTATGTTGTTGTGTGCCAAACTAGCGTAGACACCAGTTGGTTTTCTTGCCTCTCCCATCACTATGAGGTTAAGTGGTGGAAGGTCTAGAGAGAAAGGCTTAATCGCGGACTCTTTTGATATGACGCTTCTGGCCTTTTCTTCGTTAAATCGGACTCTATCTCTTATTGGCCAGCATTTTTGTGATGGGCTCCTGGACTATACCTATTGTATTTTTTGTTCTGAAGGCCACCCTAAAAGTCTTGTTTTTTTTAAGGATCTCAAATCTCTGCAGGATTATTTTAACTTTTTTTGTTGTTCAAATATTTGACAAATTGATGTATTTGTTAGGTAATCAATAATTTTTCGCCACAAATTGGTGTGGAAAAATGTTTTAAAATTAAATAATATAAAATTGTTTATCTTTTTATGATCGCCAGGATTTACACCTTAGTTTTATATTTTTTTATTAACATGGATGTTGCTTACTTTGTTTGCCCCTTAAAGCCGTGCTGTAATCATTTTTCTTCCCAAATTTGTTATGTTTTATGGTATCATCAGTTGTGTAGCTATTTGTCATGTCTTTTCCATACATTTTTTCCTTGTAGGCATCGTAGCGCGAGCTTCTGGCATTTGGTGAACTAAAACACATTCAAAAATTGCCGGAATATCGTTTTAATAATATAATCTGGGATAGGTATTGTAAGCTACAGGCTAAAAATTCTAATTGTTTAAGAACGGTCCACTTAAAAATAAGCATACATATTAATTTGGTGCAGATAAGCTCTACAAAAAGCAATACAAAATAAATAAACAAAGCGTTCGCGAACTTTACATAGTAAAGCAAAAAAGGTGATACAACAAAAATGTGCTCTTTAAATAAAATATCCTATTAAGGGACTGCATAAGTGAAATAATTGTATTGAACTAAGTATAAAAATGTGAGATACAAATTGCAATTAGAAAATTTAAAAAGAAATATTTTATGTGACATTATCTAAATTTCTGATATTTATACTAAAAGAAGGTGATATCTACCCATTATAACATATCTTTTTTTCAGGGAGTATCGATAGTTACTAGTTACTGCTAAGTAACTATGGATAATCCCTAAAAGAAAATATACATTGGGATAGGCAGATATTACCTTCTTTTAGAAACTATGATAATGTCACATAAAATAATTTAGGCAAGAAAATAAACCACAAAAAATATTAATCCTTTAAGATGTTTGCAAAGTAGTTAATTATTTTTTCTATGTTGATACCTACCTAGTATGTTTATGCTGATTGGCATTACTTGATACCATTTTAGGTGAAAAACTATCTTCACCGGAAAGGGGCAGTAAAGGTGGAGTAATAGATGATACACTTTCACTAACATTTGAATGTGGAATGCCATGACTGTTATTTTGTAATGATAATTCAAGCAGCTTTGGTTCTAATATATGACGAAGCTCCTTTTCTACTATGTCCACCCATTCTGAATCGTTCTCTATACAAATAAATAAATTTATATAAAAATTGTAGGATTTTTAAAAGACTTTAAAAAAATAAATAACCCAGATAAACTTCTCAAGAATCTCAAGTATAAGTAATATGTATTTTAAATGGTTCACCCTTTAAAATAATAGAGCAAAGTGATCGTAGCACCAATTCTAGTACTATCAAACAGTTGTAAAAAAGCTTAGATCGCAAAATTAGATCTATTGTGCTCTATCTTATCACACAGTTTGCAAAAATATTTTTGATACTAAATTATTTAATAGCATACCACCAGCTGTTTTTTAAAACGTGGTAGACAACCAAAATCTGTACAAAAGTTATTTTTTTTTTGAGTAATAAATTTTAGTTTAAATGTAATTTAATCGCGATACAGTTAATAAGACAACAAGCAGGACAAGAAAACAAACAAAATGGTTATTGGTGCATTTTTCGCAGAGGAAAGTCGAAAAAACTGCTAAAATTGACCATTTAAAAAAAAAATAAAATATTACTTGGACTCTTTTAAACTTGATAAGCTGTGCTCTTGGATATTAATTGTTTTAAGGCGAACACTCCCTTTGTTATGGTTTTTAATTGGTTTAAATATTTTGAAAATGATTGGGACGACCTGCGTATTACGGTCCTATTTGAATTTATTAGAGTTTATTAAACTTTAAATTTTATTTTAGAACTTTTATATCTTCTATCTAAATTAGGCGAAAAATGTGAAAAACGTCTCTGAACATTGTGTTGCACGCGCGATCTCGCTCTTGCAGTAGAGTAGTGGAAGGTTAAGGCAAGTCGTAGAAGTACGAACGCCTGGCGCGGTACATTTCCACTGGCCTGTTTTAATCTTCCATCACTCTGCTTCAGGAGCGAGAGCGTGCGTTCAATGCAATATTCGGAGCGGATTTGGACACTTCGCCAAATATATATAGACATCGAAGATATACAAGTTGTAGAAGAAAATTTAAAGTTTAAAAATCCGTTTCCTAAATTCAAATAGGACAGTTACAGGTTATACGCTAAGTCGTTCAAAATATCACTGCAAACTATTTAAACTGCGATTTTGAAAACAAAAAAACAATTGTCGGACAGCATCTGCTTTTAGACTGTTTAAAAAACAAAAATATTAATTTTCTGGAAAATCAGCTTTTTAATTTAGTTATGAATTTTAAAAAATGGTCAATTTTAGTATTTTTTCCGATTTTTCTCTACGAAAATGCATCAATAAGGTTTAACAAGAAAATATTTTGTTCTCAATTCTCTAGAAAAGTCCTATTGACGGTATCGCGATTTATTTAAAATTAAATTAAACTGTTTCACTCCAAAAGAAAAAACCGCTACTACCTTTTTATAGGTTTGTTCATATAAAAAACAGGAAATTTAACTTTTGTACAGATTTTTTTTTATGTTGAATGTATTACTTTAAAAAAAATGGCACTAGTGGTTTGCTGGTAAATTTTAATTACCAAAACAACTTTTGTTTTGCTCTGTAAACTATACTATTATGCATCAATAAGGTTTAACAAGAAAATATTTTGTTCTCAATTCTCTAGAAAAGTCCTATTGACGGTATCGCGATTTATTTAAAATTAAATTAAACTGTTTCACTCCAAAAGAAAAAACCGCTACTACCTTTTTATAGGTTTGTTCATATAAAAAACAGGAAAGTTAACTTTTGTACAGATTTTTTTTTATGTTGAATGTATTACTTTAAAAAAAATGGCACTAGTGGTTTGCTGGTAAATTTTAATTACCAAAACAACTTTTTTTTTCTTTTGTAAACATACTATTATGACAAAAATTTAAACAAGAAAATTTTTTGTTCTAATTCTCTAGAAAAGTCCTATTGACGGTATCGCGATTTATTTAAAATTAAATTAAACTGTTTCACTCCAAAAGTCCTATTGACGGTATCGCGATTTATTTAAAATTAAATTAAACTGTTTCACTCCAAAGGAAAAACCCACTCCCTTTTATAGGTTTGCCCATATAAAAACGGGAAAAAAGTAATTTTTGTACAGATTTTTTTTTATGTTGAATGTACTACTTTAAAAAAAAATGGCACTAGTGGTTTGCTGGTAAATTTTAATTACCAAAACAACTTTTGTTCTGCTCTGTAAACTATACTATTATCCAATAAGGTTTAACAAGAAATATTTTTTTCCCAATTCTCTAGAAAAGTCCTATTGACGGACGCGATTTATTTAAAATTAATTAAACTTTTTCCCACCCAAAAGAAAATTCGACACTACCTTTTTTGGTTTTTCTAAAAAACAGGAAAACTAACTTTTGTACAGATTTTTTTTTATGTTGAATGTACTACTTTTTAAAAAATGGCACTAGTGGTTTGCTGGTAAATTTTAATTACCAAAACAACTTTTGTTTTGCTCTGTAAACTATACTATTATGCATCAAGGTTAACAAGAAAATATTTTGTTCTCAATTTACAAAAGTCCTATTGACGGATCAGTTTTATTTAAAATTAAATTAAACTGTTTCACTCCAAAAGAAAAAACCGCTACTATCTTTTTATAGGTTTGTTCATAAAAAAAACAGGAAAACTAACTTTTGTACAGACTTTTTTTTATGTTGAATGTACTACTTAAAAAAAAATGGCACTAGTGGTTTGCTGTTAAATTTTAGTTACCAAAACAACTTTTGTTTTGCTCTGTAAACTATATTATTAAATATGGATAACACATTGAATAGGTAAAAATAATTTATAACTTTAAAATAATTTAGTTGTTTTGGTGTAACTTTTTATCAAACATTTTTTAGATTTTAAATAGATTGTAAAAATAAAACAACGTATGGAATATTTCCTTTACAAAAAATTTAATAACACCTTTCTTGTGCTATCCTTTTTAATAAAATGTATATTTTAAAGATTTATTCTTGTTTTGTACACTCGCGTTTTGTGCATCTCAAAAATTTCCCTCAAATATTCTTTTTTTCCACCCAAAATTAATTAGTCACTTTTTGACATCTCGCTTCGTACACCAAAAACAAAAAAAAAAGCTGCATAAACGAAAAAGTTTACTGTTCCTACTGTTGGGAACTAATTGGGAAAAATAAAAAGCCGCTTTATCTAATCAGAACTAACCATGACCGACCAGAACTAAGGGATTTTGAATTTTTCTAAATTATCCTTACGTAGGTGTTATTGAAAAAAATTTAATAATTTTCAATATGGTATTTCTATAGTTGGTTATTTGGGTCGTCACAATGGTCGGTGTACGGAACGAGAAGCATAAAATTGATTAAATAATTGAGTGTACAATACGAGAATATTTTAGGTAAATTTCTGAAGTGTACGAAACAAGAAAACACCATTTAAAATGGGTCCTCACTGCCATTATAAATTATGTATCAAACTTTTTCTTGTATATTTTTCGTCAATAAATGGTCTACCCAAGAAAGTTTAAAGGTGTATGGAAGCCCAATGCTATGGCTCATTCGATCAAAAAATGTCCAGCCCAGTATGAAAATAACTGTCAGAGTTGGCCCGCCGATTCTGCGCAAAACAAACCAGAAATAACCTAATGTGTTCCTACTTACACACTGATAAATCAGTGTGTAGTTAGGCAACACATTATACTTTATAGAGCCGTATGTTCTATTTTCGTTTTTGAAAAAGGCGGGGGAAACATTCGCTAAGCCAACCGTCCCGTTCCCTCATCTTCATTTTGGGTTGTTCCTTGCGCGATTGTTTTGTTTTTGAGTATTATATTTGTGGTGCAGGTTTGGATTGATAAACTCTATTTAGTGGGTTGGGGTAAGGATATTTGTGATTTTGTTACTAATTATTAACAAAAAAGAATGATTAATTTTCTTGCAACCAAGGAACCCGATTTTTACTTTGAAAAAATTTATAATAAATAAAGTCTTATGAGAGTAACGTTAGGTCGAAAAAATAATATTATAAAGAATAATTAAAAATTTGAAAATTTATAGGAAAAATTTTGAAAAGAACTTAACTATCTTTTAGATGATTTCCACAATGTTTGTGTATTTCTGTGGATTATTAAAAATAAATAAGGTTTACATTTAGGTACTTTTTTTTTTATTTAATAATTTATAATTTTAAAGGGTCAAAAATTTTTAATTACTGGGCAGACCAGGCAAATTTTAATATATACAGGTCCCTCTAATTGAATGAAAGAAAGTACAATTTATGCCAAAGTTTCTTTTTTTCTTTTTCTGTATTTGTTTAAAAAAAAAATTAGATTTTGGTTTCTTAAACTTACATTATCAACTTTTTTTTTAAACTGATATACTGTAGACACATAATATTTAACGATACTGTTCAATGGATACCTGGTACCAAAGTTTAGTAAACATTTTTAACCACTGTTATTCTGTCTCATAAATGTTTGTTATTAGTGAAAAGTATATGCCTAAAAGCAGTTATAAAATGTTCACTTTTTAATGTACAACCAGAATTTTAGGATTAGATTAAACTCATTTACACTATTTGCCCTTCTTTATCACAAAATTGGGATAAGTACATGAAACTATCATACAATGTTTGAAATTTATTTTAAAAATCTTTTTTTTATTTATTTACAAAGATTTTTGGTAAAAATACAAAACTCAAAAAAATATCGACCATTTAAATAGAAGGCTTTTTCCATATTATATCAGATTATAAAAAACCAATATTACACAAAAATTTTTAAAATATTCCATGGTGGTATCGTTTAATAACCAAAAATTTTGTGCAAAAATAAAAAAACAGTGAATGCTTGAATTTGACATTTGATGATGTCCACTTTATAGATAGTAACAAAGATTTATGGAAGCCCGGGCTTGACCTACTATTCATTGCGCAACCGCGGGCCCCATTCCCGCTGCCCTGCACGCCTGGACAATTTTGTTCTACAGTATTGGGCTTCCATACACCTTTAAACTTCCTTGGGTCTACCCGATACTAAATACCTAAAAAAACTTATATTGAATCATTAAGTTTAAGTCGTTTACAATTTTATTTCTTTTAGTGTATAAAAGATACAGTTAGGACAAAAAATAATTTTTTTAAATTTTTTTATAATATTTTTAAAAGTAGTAAAGAATAGTTGAGCGTAGCTCTGCTGCAGTACAAAACAAAATTATTGATTTTTGTCGAACGCCTCTTGTAGTATAAACTGTGTTTTGTTAGAAAATAAGGTATTTTACTTTTGTAATAATATTATTTTAGTTTAATAATTTACTAAAAGCACATAAACTTTTAAGGTTACCGTTTTTTTTCTATCTCATCATATAAAATCCCTTATACTCTTGTTGACTTTTAAAATTAAAACTTGCTGTATAGAAACATGTGTATCTAATAAAAGAACAGCTACGCATATTTGGTTTAAAAAGAAACAAAACTAATTTACGAAGTACCAAACGGACGTCTATAAATAAAATCAAGTGATACGTTCGGTTGGTTTTTAAAATATTAAATGCCCGTAACTACCCAAAGAATGTTTACCTTCATCGTGCGTATCTTCGTATTCCCTGGGAGATTTTCTATCATTTCTGGTTTTTGAGGTTAACACATCTTCCAAAGGAGGTCTTCTACCACTACTATAAGCTGCACTTCCTCTTCCCGAATCTATATTGGAAGATGATCTTCCACCTTAAAAATATATTTTATTAAACATCCATCAGTGCTGTTAATAGCAGTGGCAGCTTTAGGAATTTCAAAATTTTTTATCTAAAATGTGACCCACACCAAATATATTTTATACCAGATGCTATTGGCCTATTAAGGTGAACATTACACTTTAGTAAAAAAAAAATTTAATCATTTTACTTTAGTAAGAGAAATTTCTAAATTTTAAATGCGAATTCCAAATTTGTATTTTTTTTCTGAATTAAATCAAATTCAAATTCCATATTTCGGCAAAATATATACATTTTTCTTGAAATTAACAGGCATCTGATAATAAAATTGTTGAGGGAATTTTTTTTAAGTGGCTATGGTTTTTCGAAAAACATAGATTCTTTTGTGTAATTTGGAATCTGACGATAAAATTTGATCAAAATCATGAAAAAAAAAAACAGAGGATTCGCTTTTAAAACTTGGGTTTTTTTCTGGGAGCGCTGCAAAAACAATTACCTTTTTTTTTTGCAAATTTCAAAATAATTTTTTTCACAAAAGTGTTTTCTTAAGGCCAACAGTATCCAGTATATATTTGGTGTGGGTGCCATGTCTCACTTTTAAGATAAAATATTTTAAAAATCCTTGATCCGCCACTGGTTAATATTAAATTATACAGGTTATATTTTATAAGACTAATAACATGGTTCTCTGTATACTTAATAAGTGTAAAAAATTACAGGAGATAATTTTAATTGTTACTTTAGTTTAAAAACTTTTCTTTGTAAGTCTGGAATGGGTCCTGCCGTTGACATTCTAAAACTACAGTTTAAATCATAAGAAGGCAGTACTGAAGTAGGTATATTTTTTACTTTAATTAATAAATGGAAATAAACTTGCGGTTAAACTTTTGATTGCCTTTCTCGAAAATGGTAAAAATGATGATTACAGATTTACTGTTACGACTAATGTAAAATTTAACATTAAACATACTTTGCTGAATGTATTACATATAGATATAAAAACTGAAGATACGCAGTGATAAATTACAAAGGTCCGCAAAAAAAGTGGTGTGTGCTGGGTGTCGGACTCTTATTTTCTGGCGTATTTTTTTTTCCGCTGAACACAAATCTAAAATCAAAATTGGGGATCAAACAGCAAGACATCGAAAAAAAAAAGAAAAAAAACCGACACGGTACCTTTACCGGCAGAAACCGGCTACCACGGTATGTTTGGACTACGACTATATAAACAATAGGAGATACAAAAACTTTCATGGAACAAAAAAAGAGCTTTTTAAATTGTCTATAAAAAAGTTATATTAACAATTTTGATAGGATAAATAATAAAGAAGATATAAACAAAAATGTAATTTTGACAACAAATTTTAGTCCAAAATAGGGACAATAGTTTTTTTATTAATGTAATTTTTGGGTTTTTTTAATAATATTTTTTTAAATTTTATTTATTTGAATTACAAATCACCTAAAATTTGCAGAAAAAAATCCAAAAATTAAAAAAAAAATTGTCCGGATGTATACCTTCAGGAAATCCTGAAAATTCGGTTTTTTGATTTTAACTAATATTGCATTTAGACAAAAGGGTTATATAACTGAAA
>JAHBCN010000123.1:0-157500 GCA_019359885.1 Listronotus oregonensis | reverse complement strand
TTGAAAGATAGGCAGAATTCTAAGTTTATTAATTTATATCCATAAACACGCCAAAAGATATTTTGTAATATCAAATAACAACAAATATTGACCCAGTTATGGCTGTTTTGATCATTTAACTAACCAGGACGAACCTAAACAACATACCACTGTCAATTATTTCACGCTAAATTCAATAGTAATTCTTATAAAACGCTCTTTCATTACTATAATATTTTTTTTCTTAAATTTTTTACATAAAATTTAAACTGAATCGTGCATTACATTACAAATTATTTAAAAAATCTACAAAATTATAGTTTATGCTTATACAATTTTTTTTCTTCTACATACTAAACATCACATTAATAATGCCAGCCACACACAATAAAGAAATCCCCAGAGGATAAACTGAGCAGGTCTGGAGAACAAAGACGTTTACGCACACTTCAGAGCTGTTTTTTCTTTAAGAATTTCCCCAATGTGTGTGTCGCTTTAATTTTTAATAATGATTCACCTTGTGAGTTTACTTAAATGTTTTGAAAAAACATGGGTTCACAATATTTATAAACTAATAACACTAAAATCTTGGACTTCCATTGTATTTATTTGTTAATTGATACACAACGTTTCGGTTAGTGATGTATCTCCAACCGTTTTCAAGTGATAACTTAGTTATCACTTGAAAACGGTTGGAGATACATCACTAACCGAAACGTTGGGTATCAATTAACAGATAAAGGCAATGGAAGTACAAGATTTTAGTGTTATTGAAACCATAACATTATCTAACAATTTTAAAGAAACATTTATAAACTACTTTTAAAAAAATTTATGCTAATATTTTAGGCGAGCATTTTAAAATCGCAATACCTGCACGGGATAGTCGGTATGCATAAATCCTTCTTTGGTATTTTGTCGTTGATGAACTGATGTTTTTGGTGGACCTCCATAAGTCTTGTTTCCATAAAACTGATATCGAGATTTTTCATCAGCCTTGCTCTTTAACAATTCTTGCGATCTAAAATGCGAAAATTATTTTCGTATTATACAACTCTATAATCAATTTTGTATACAGTGTTTTCAAATTGTTAATGTATGTTTTGCAAAACTATCAAAAAAGAATGGTTAAATGGGTAAATTGTGTTCGTCACTTAAAGACGTTCGTGATGCGATTTATAATTGGATACATTTCTTTTTAAATTTATATTAAGTTCTTTTACTGCAAAGGCTACTTTAAGTTTATTTTTAATAAAAATATAGTTATTAACCATTGCTACATGTAGATGTGCCACTATTTTACTTTTAATTGCTCTTTTACCAGATTCGCGTTTTAGTATAATTCCTATATATTTTTTTGTTTTTTATTATTTTGATGCTTACGTATGATGGATCATTTAAAACGTATAACTGACTACTCTTTGATTCTTAAATATTCAATGTGAAGTACATGAAAAAAAGATGTTGCTAATAATTTAACGAATCAAAAAACTTTTTAAACTGACTGTACAGGGTGGCCAACTAAGAAGGCAAGGTATTGTATCGGGGAACCTATTCATCGTAGTAGCTTGCAGCAAAGAAAGTTGTTACTAAAATGGCCAAAAGAAAAACCTGGAAAATATTTTCAAGTATCTTAAATGGCCGCTAGGGGGCGTAACGGTAATATTGACTCTAATAAAGTGATGTTTCTGTCAATTCCGCCTTATTAACCTAACAAAAAAATACCTGATGTTTAAAGTCGAGGATAATCCAAACCTTTTTTGTTTGACAATTTTTGCTGTATTTCTAAAATTTAAGTGGTGGGGTTATTCAAAGGTTTCTGTAAAAAACACACCGTGTATCATCGAAACGGCTAAGCGGATTTTAACAAACTTGGCCTAGTTAAAAAGAGTTATTCTTGGACTATAAATGTAATAATATTAGAAGTTTTGTTAGTCTTACATGTCACCACTAGAGGGCTTTTTTCAACATTCCGACAGAAATGCTTAATTTTCTCAAAAAAATTAAATGCATTGGTATGATATTTTTTTATGAAAAAGTAGTTTAATGATGCATAAACAAGCTTGCGAAAACCTCATCTCAATATCTTGTTCCTAACCTAAAATTTAGGCCAACGAAAATTACGGAAACCCTTGAATTTTTATTTTTTAAACTAATTTTTTTGGATTTTTTTTATTTATCAGAATAAAATCACCCTTTTTTAAAATATTACAAAATATCTTCAAAAGGTAAATAAGTAATGCTAATAACAAACGGAATATTTTTTGTTTAAGTGCATATTTAATATTTCCTATTAGCGGAGTCACCTTAGATTATTACCTCGGAACCCATCGACTGTGTATAAAATTTAATAAACTATTGAACTTAATAGTTTATATCCTCTATAAAAATGTTTACCCCTCAAAAATTGCAGCTTTTTCCCTGGGGGTGAATGCCACCCCTTCTCGGGGGTGGAATTTTTTATCAAAAATAAGTACGGAAGTGGATAGATTGACTAATTCTAAGCAACTTTTGTTTTATAGGTAAAGTTTTTTTCGAAAGGCATTACTTTTTAAGTTATTCGCAATTAAATATGTCAATTTTTCAACTAAAAAAAACACGTTTTCAGACGGTTTTTCGCAAATAACTCAAAAAGTAAGCTTATCGAAAATATCATTCTTACCAAAAATGCAAAAAACAGCAAGAATGGTAGGCTTATGATGTCCATGGACCCAATCCAAACGAAGTTCTAGCCTGTTGAAGTTTGGTTCTTATTCGTCAAATGCCAACATTAAAAGTTTTAACGTAATATAACCAAAAAACGATACATTTTTTGGGAAAAGCTCATAATACATTTTTTGAAGTACTTAAAAAAAACCTTTAGTTTTGTTTCATACAAAAGTCTTTAGCACTAAAATTAAGCGAGTTATGGCCAAAATAAAGTTGATCTCTATTTGAAGAGTGGTAATTCAAAAGCGTCTAAGTGCCAAAACTATTTTTTTGAGAAATTTAAGAAAAACTAATTAGGTATTAAAAAACAAGTTCTACGGATGAAAACAAATGTTTATTTTATTGTAATACATAAATGAAATAGAATAAACTAAAAAAAAACTTTGAAAAATTATAGATTATGTTACATTAAGAAAAATAAATGTTAAAACCAAGAAACAATCTATGTGCCAAGCTAATCTTAATCATAAACAGTCTAAGTCAAAGGTATACTTCTATCATTATGAATTTGCCTGATTTTTGGATTTCTCTATCAAACTGGACCAAAACTGGTGATATTTCAGTGGTATCTTCCAGGTTTTTTACTTTCTCAACGGAAATTCTGTTTTTGCATTCCAGAAGGCATAACTCAAGACCTAAAATGTTATGTTTTGTTTTTCCCTTTCTTAAAACATTACAGACTTGCCATTCTTCCATGTCGCTAAATGTTTTTCGAGTTTTCACCAAAGTAGGATTATCTTTATCTATCCGTATACTAGAAACCGTCGAAATTTGCAATTCGGTTGTATTTAAAACATTGTCAGCCATTTTTTGAAAATCCTTAAAGTCTTTCGCTTCCATGGTTATCGCAGTGAAAGGATGCTTGTGACATGCACCTTGTATCATTTTTTTGATATCTGCAGGAACAAAGGTTTTGGTTACTTTTTTGCGCCTTTCAATCTGTGCAAAATCTCTGTCACATGGCAGATAAGAATGTCCGGACACTAAAAATTTTTGCTCTATTTGATCATACATTCCCAAAGCTACTAAATAAATGAATAACATCAACATGATCTTATTTTTGTTCTGTCCGATACAGTTGTCGCTCCAGACAATGAGTTTGTTTCTTTTTGGAAAATTTTCCAGTGACAAAACTTTAAACAAACAAGAAGCAATCTCGTTTCCGCCACGACCGGTGAGTGTCTCTTCCCACAAGCACATGTGCGCAAATTCTGTATCTGACAGATGGACGTCAAGATTGTAGCATGATAGTTGCCTGCTATAAAACATAGAAGAGTGCGTCAAAGATGGAAGAAACAAAACTTGTTCCAAGTCAATAGTAATCACATTAGTGTCACAGTTTATTTTTTGTGATTCAGCCATGTCATGAGTCAATGTCGCCGTTGCCTTTTCTGCCTTTCGATGATGCAATTGAAGTGCATTTATAAGGTTTTTCTTGTCAGGATCATTGGAATCGCATGCCTTTATTTTATTGTTATATTTATCACATGTTCCACATGTGTCAGACCTTGGACGCCCAAATCGTAAATCAGGAAAGTCGGTATGGAAAACCTCAGAGTAAAATTTGTATGTTACAATAGTTTGGGATATTTTTCTTTGAATGCACGGTACATCCGGTTAATATTTAAATCAGGACTCAAAAACTGTTTCACAGATTTGCTGCGGCTATAATGGTTTTCCTCACGTGGGAAGCTATTTATATGTGCTTTAATATCGTCACGTACCTGTGCAGAATACTTTTTTGTTTTTGTACCTTTACCCCGTAGATCAGTTATGGTATTTAGTCCTTTTTTTTCTTCTCTACCAATACTTGGACTCTGCTATGGGTAATCGCAAATATTTCACTGAACGTTTTGCGACATACCTGGATGTGTTGACCCTTGCCATCTGGTACGGTGTAAAACACTGAATGTTGACGACGACTTTCTTCGGGACGATCATATGTGCCGTGACGCCTTCGGCTAATTGGTCCAAGTTGAATCAAACCAAGAAGGTAGATGCTTTGCTTATTGTAATCAACTGTACCATAAAATTCATCGAAGACTGATCTCTTGTGGTCACCAGAGAGATTCCTGCACTGAAATTTGCACGCACAGTTTAGCTGTAACAAAAAATACATGTTAAAAAAACAGGCATCAGGATCCTTTCCGATACCGTTCGACGGAGCTTGAATCACTTCCACAAAATAATAACAACACGATCAAGTTAAAAGTTATCAAAAAACTTACCTGGGCGTTGGGCGGATTTTTTGGCGGCTTCAAAACACCCCTATAATTCGTATGTTCAAGACCACTAACTCTGAGTCGTTTTCTTTCATTTTTAACACTCTCCTGACCCTTTTTCCTTCTTTTTTTTACCACATTGTCGCGAGCAAACATCGACTTGTCGGCCATTTTCTATACTGATAATGTAAAACGTTTGGCACTTAGACGCTTTTTCCCTACAATACGTTAGTGGAGTTAGACCGCATACGTATTCAAAATATGCATATAGAACTGCAGATTCTTGACTGGCACATAGACTGTTTTGTATACTATTGGCAATGGCACATAGACCCTAAAATCACCTAAATTCCAAAATATCGAAAAGTGGCACTTGGACGCTTTTGAATTACCACTCTTCATTTTTTTTATTAAAAATTGTGAAAATCACCCCCTAATTACCACCCTAATTGAAAATAATCTTTGTCACTTTACAATTCACTTTATTTTTGTATTTGTAATATGCTCAGGAAGTTTGACCGGTTTAAAGTGCATATTTTTGAAAAAAATTGAGCTTAACGTGAAACAAACATTTTTGTAATTTTGAAATAAATAGGTAGCCTTTTCTTCAAAATATCTCAAAAACCCTTAATGATACGTAAACAAAAACAAAAGAAAAATGTTTGGTAAAGAAAAACCTACAATTTTGTATTCTACAAAATTTTACGCATCATTAAAGGTTTTTGAGTTATTTTGAAGAAAAGGCTATTTTTTCAAAATTAAAAAAATGTCTCTTTCACTTTAAGCTCATTTTTTTAAAAAATATGCACTTTAAACCAGTCAAACTTCCTAAGCATATTACAAATACATAAAAAAAGTAAATTGTAAGGTGACAAAGATTATTTTCAATTAAGGTGGTAATTAGGGGGCGATTTTCACATTTTTTTCATCCAAAAAAACTAGAGATCAACTTTATTTTGGCCATAACTCGCTTAATTTTAGCCCTAGAGACTTTTATAAAAAAACAAAAATTAAGGCCTTTTCAAATACTTAAAAAAAGGTAAAATGAGCTTTTTCCGAAAAATGCATCGTTTTTTGGTTATATTACGTTGAAACTTTTAATGTTTGCATTTGATGAATAAGAACCAACCTTCAACAGGCTATAACTCCGTTTGTATTGGGTTTATGGACATCATAAGCTCACCATGTTTTTTTTATAAGCTACATTTTTGGTAAGAATGATATTTTTTATAAAATGCTTACTTTTCGATTTATTTGCGAAAAACCGTCTGAAAACGTGTTTTTTTTTGGTTGAAAGATTGACATTTTCAATTGCGAATAACTCGAAAAGTAATGCCTTTCGGAAAAACCTTTATAAAACAAAAGTTGCTTAGAATTAGTCACTTCCGTACTTATTTTTGATAAAAAAATTCCACCCCCGAGAAGGGGTGACATTCACCCCCAGGGAAAAAGCGGCAATTTTTGAGGGGTAAACATTTTTATAGAGGATATAAACTATTAAGTTCAATAGTTTATTTTAAATCTTATACACAGTCGCTGGGTTCCGAGGTTTTAACAATTTTTGGGCTAAGGTGACTCCGCTATATGGGTATATACAAAAAAGACAACTAATAGAAGCAGGCCATGAAAACAACACAACAAATACCTAATCAAAACATAAATAATCCTAAAATTGTCAATAGTTGTCAATAGTTTCGCGTTACTTTGAGCAATTTTTGTGCTTACAAAACGCATTTTACGAACGATGAAGCTGTTGATATGCTTGCAGTTTATTTTGAATGTCTTCAGAATGCCGCAGTAGCAAAAAGAGTTTACGCGGCTCGACATCCTTATCGGCGTCCTTGCGATGTGAGAGTTTTTCCCCGATTAGTTGTGGTTAGTTGTGGTTAGTGTGGGTAGTTTTCGGCCAACTTTTTAACGGCAAAGAATTGGAAAAACACAAAAAAATATTAACAGCGTACTGGAATATGTTAAAGGAAATCCTTATGTTAGCACAAGAGCATTATTCCTTGAGTTGGGCATATCGCGAAAAATGGTTTAAAATATTTTGAGGGACCATAGGTAAGTTCTAATTGCCATCAAAATATAGGATTTTACTTGAATTAATTTTTTCAATTACTCTTAGAATGCACCCATATCATGTCGTTTTGCATCAAGCTTTGACAAAGGAAGACTTTAATCGGATGTTGGATTGTTGCCATTGGATGTTAGGCATGATACGCAAAAATAGAAAATTTTAATTTCAAATTATTTGCACCGATGAAATCACCTTTAATAGTGACGGGAGAGTCAATATGCACAATATGCATGACTGGTCTGCAGAAAATCCGCATTGGTTGCGTGAAGTTCAGCACCAAGGGCGTTGAAGTTTAAATGTGTGGTATGGCATACTGGGAGGCAGAATTATTGGGCCATATTTTTTTGAGCAATCCCTAAATGGCAATGTCTTTTTGAGTTTTTGGACAATCAATTACCGTTGTTGTTGGTAGATGTGCCACTGGAAACACGGCAAAATTTGTTTTTGCAGTTGGATGGTTGCCCAGCACATTTTGCTATTATCGTGCCAGAGTATATTAATGCAGTATTTCAACAGCGGTGGATTCGAAAAGAAAGTCTGTTTCCATGGCCTCCGCGATCACTAGACTTAACTTATCTCATCGTGTTTTAGACTTAATCTACGACCAGAGAAGATATGAAAAACCAGATTTGTAATGCAATACATAACATACTGAAATCCGAAATTGAAGTTGCAGTTTTGTCTACCCATGAGAGGCTTCAGAAATGCAGAGAGCGTGATGGTTAGCATTTTGAGCATTTACGGAGGCATTGAGAACCTTAAATTTTTTTAATGTTCCTTTTTAGAGCCACAACTTACATAATAAAAAAAAATCAGAAAAAATATTAAAAAAATAAAAATTTAAGGGATTTCTGTATAAAATTTTATTGGCCTAAATTTTTGGTTATGAACAAGATATCGAGATGCGGTTTTCGCGAGCTTGTTTAGGCATCATTTAGCTACTTTAAAAAAAAATCATACTTATTCTTTTGATTTCTTTGAGAAAATTAACCATTTCTGTCGGAATGTAGAAAAAAGCCCTCTAGCGGCGACATGTGAAACTAACAAAACTTCAAATAGTATAACATTTATAGCCCAAGAATAGCTCCTTTTAAGTAGCTGAAGTTTCGCCTATACAGGGTGTTTTTTACGGAAACCTTTGAATTCCCCCACCACTTAGTTTTTAGAGATACAGCAAAAATTGTTAAACAAAAAAGGTTCAAATTATCCTTGACTTTAAAGAGCAGGTATTTTTTTGTTGGGTTAATATAGCGGAATATAGCGGGATTCACAGAAACATAACTTTTTTAGATTCAAGATTGCAGTTACGCCCCCAAAAACTTGAAAATGTTCTCCAGGTTTTTCTCTTGGTTTAGTAATAAATTCCTTTGCCGCAAGCCTCTATGATGGGTAGGTTCCCAGATACAGTACCTCGCATTCTTAATTGGCCACCCTGTACAGTTATCTTCTGCACAACAAAGTTGCTTAAACATTTATTTAATTTTAAGAAATAAAAAAGTTCTTAAAACTGCGCCATTAACATGGTTAAGTTACAGTAATTTCTTCTTTTTTACTACTACTTTCCCTATTCACCTGTTTCTTTATCTCTGATGATGTCAGAGATCCCGGTACATATATTACCAATTTGAGACACAGGTGCATTTTGCCCACGTATTTTTTATAATACCTGGATTGAACTAGTTGTGAATACTGTTGTTGTTGAGTCCTTAACTGTTGGGTATAATATTGCTGTGATTGCTGAACCATATTGTGTTTTTGAAGAACGTGTTGATCGTATTGCAGCTCGGCTGGTGTTGGACCTACTGTAAAAAATGTAACATTACATATTGTGCTTACCCACCTAAGAGTCAACAACGTTTAAAACACAGATTATCTATATAAATAAAAAAATGGGGAACTCTATTTTATCGGTCATTTTAGTTCGACTAGCCCCGCTGTGGCGCTGAAATCGATTGCGCGCGCTCAGATTTATTTAAAGTTTTAATTTCATTTTTGCGATAATCCGCAATGTGCTTATTTTATTCTAAAATTAAGGTAAAATAAATACATTGACTGCTTTTGCCCTAAACAATAAATAAAACAACACATTTATTATTATATTACATAATGTTATTTACAAATTGCATTAAATGTTTCTTTGTGTCACTTGTGGTTTTTGATGCTTGGTTTTGTATTTGGCCTTCCTGTTGTTTTTCTTATTTACATTCAAAATATGGGAGTCTAAAAATAAAAATGTATTTAAACCTATATAGGTAAAGGTACTTGCATTTTCACAAATATAACTATTTTGTCTATTC
Source organism: Listronotus oregonensis (assembly GCA_019359885.1). NCBI lineage: Eukaryota > Metazoa > Arthropoda > Insecta > Coleoptera > Curculionidae > Listronotus > Listronotus oregonensis. Next base: position 148,216 of record JAHBCN010000123.1, on the reverse strand, counting down.
CATAACGAAACTTTTTGTTGCCGTAAATTCCTCTTTTGATAACGGTAACACTTTCTTGGTTTTTTAATGTGTATTATCAGAAATAAAAAAAAATCGGGTATCCCAAGTATAAATAAATTGAGTTTAGAAATTTCTAAATAGCAAACTTACCTGTAAATTCCTGGCAAAAAAAAACGCATTTTCCATTCAGTGTTCTTAAAAGAACAATTTGACACACAACACTTAAAAAACCATGATGCTTTACATTTTAATTCAATTATTTATTAACAAAAATTTAAAACTGTGACAAACAGTCGAATGTCTGAATTATAAATATAAATCACAGATTATCTATATTAATAAAAAAAAATATAATACATATAATAAAATACATATGATTACAGATTATACAGATATAATGTCATAATATATAAATAATTAAATAGTTACATATACATATATATAATAAATACATATTAAAATAGCATAAATTATATAAATATGATATTAGGAATTATATAAATATTTTTTTATCGTATTAAATTATATTTTTATAATACAAATGAACCCCCTTGATTTGAATTCGTGTACATTTTCAATTCGGCCACAGAGTAAAAGATTAACAATCTGAAATTTCTAAAAGATCTTCGGTAAAAAAGGGTTTTTTGTGGTAGCTGTTCTAAAGATACGTTTCCTTCCTTTAATGTGGCCCCAATTTTACAAAGTCCAAATTTAAGTGTTTTTTTGATTCTGGTGGCTTGCGAGTCCCTTTTCCACCAGTCGGGGTTTGTCGGGATGTTTTCCTTGTGTTTTAATCGTTGGTCGCTATTCTAGCATTGTGCGCAGTGGCGCCATTTTGTTGGAAAATGACTGAAAGATGCTGTTCCTCTGGTTTTGTATTCGACCTTGTAAGAAATTAGGACACAAAGCATTTTTTTAATGACACTTTAGACTCTTAGACCTTAAAAATAAAGTTACCAGAGCTGTAAACTCTATTACCCCTGTTATGTACTTCCTGAATTTGAAGAGCGGGTTCATTTGTCAATCTATAGTTAGTGTTAAAAGTTCATAGTAAAGCCACCTTGGATTAATTTAAAGTATGTTTAATTTTTCTTTGCTATATTTAAAGCAGCCTAGCATTTTACTATAGTATCTTAAAAACTATTAGGTTTAAAGATAGGATATGATTAACAAAAAAGATTAAGAAATAAGTGGTAAAATTATATTGAAGGCAAAGTCAATTTCTGTGGAACTTCCAGTAAAACAGGAAGTTGTACTTTTACGGCTTAAGGAAGTAAGGTCCATTAAATAAGTAGATAAAAATGGCAATATGACATTTTCTAATGCTATTTTTTCAAAAACTTGACAAGATAGGTATAGCGTGTAGCACATGTATTTTGTAAGAGTTTCCTGCAGAATCTTTTTTTTTAGTGCTACATAAGTGTTCAAACATCAAAAATCCGCATCCTATTCAATATATATATATATATATATATATATATATATATATATATATATATATATATATATATATATATATATATATATATATATATATATATATATATATATATATAAAAATAAATATATATATATATATATATATATATATATATATATATATATATATATATATATATATATATATATATATATATATATATATATATATATATATACAGTGTGTCCCAAATTGGTGGGGAATGTGGGGACTTGGAAACCCCCGATAGATAGAAAATCGGTTAAATGGGAAAGTTTTGGAAAATTATGTTAGTAAGCTAATCCCGTTTACTACATGGTTCTATTTATTCAGGTTTTTGAGAAATTTTGAAAAAACCTGAAACATGCATTTTCGAAAATCGGCCATATTTTTTTTATAAGTAAAAATTTTTTAAATCTGTAAAAACTTCTTTAAAGCAATTTTTTTTGTAGAATATGACCAAGTAGTCAATTTTTATTTTCTACGTTTCGGGTTTTTAGAATCATCATCAACTTTATTTTTTCATATGGACGCCATATTGGATTTTTACGCAGCCAAATAGTGTTTTTTATTCTGATTTCAACAATGTATAACATGTTATAATTTGTGAGTTTATAACCTCATTTATTTAAAAAAACAAATATTTTCTCAGTTGGCCTTGATTTCGGCGAACGTCTTTTTTTTTGTAAAAATAAAATATTAGTAATTGGCAAAATAGATAAGCTAAACAGATATTTTACAGAAATGGGTTTCGCGAAAATAGCTATAACGTTAATACCGTGTTACAACAAAACTACACCTAACAAGTTAATTAAACAAGTGAAAAAAAAAACAATAAAAAGTGGCTAAACTAATATTCCTACTAAAATGAAGATGTAAAATAACGACCTAAATTCAAATTTGCCCCATATTTCTCAACATATTAACGATATTTGTTTAAATAGTCCTAACTACCCTATGAATGGTTTAATTTAGGTGAGTGGAATTTCTATCCAACATCCCTGGATGAAGATGTTGGATTTTCTTTGGGTTAACTGTAGCATCTCGTTGTCGATTTTTTCAACGTACTTCTTAGGTCGTGGTTTTTAAAATTTCCCGAATTTAAGCAAATTTGTAACCAGTTTTTAAAAGTAAGTATGTTAGTTTAGGATGTTGCCTTTCAGGGAAATTGTCGAAATAGGTTTGCGCAGCTTTATTAACATTTCTATTGCTTTGGAAATAACGTTGCAAAATATCAAGTTTTTCTTTAGATAATTAATCATTTTACAAAGTTAAAAAAAATTTAATAACGTACCCGAGCTAACTTGATAATGACGCTAGATGACATTCGCCGGAATCAAGGCCAACTGAGAAAATATTTGTTTTTTGAAGTGGATGAGGTTATAAACTCCTAAACTACAACATGTTATACATTGTTGAAATAAGAATAAAAAGTACTATTTGGCTGCGACAAAATCCAATATGGCGCCCATATGAAAAAGTAAAGTTGATGATGATTCATCAACTTTACTTTTTCATATGGGCCATTATTTGTTGTAACACGGTATTAACGTTATAGCTATGTTCCCATTTTTTGTAAAATATCTCTTCAGCTTATCTATTTTGCCAATTACTAATATTTTATTGTTTACAAAAAAAATGACGTTCGCCGAAATCAAGGCTAACTGAGAAAATATTTGTTTTTTTGAAATAAATGAGGTTATAAACTCACAAATTATAACATGTTATACATTGTTGAAATCAGAATAAAAAGCACTATTTGGCTGCGTAAAAATCCAATATGGCGTCCATATGAAAAAATAAAGTTGATGATGATTCTAAAAGCCGAAACGTAGAAAATAAAAATTGACTACTTGGTCATATTCTACAAAAAAAGTTGCTTTAAAGAAGTTTTTACAGATTTGAAAAATTTTCACTTATAAAAAAAATATGGCCGATTTTCGAAAATGCATGTTTCAGGTTTTTCAAAATTTCTCAAAAACCTGAATAAATAGAACCATGTAGATAACGGGATTAGCTTACTAACATAATTGTCCAAAACTTTCCCCATTTAACCGATTTTCTATCTATCGTGGTTTCCAAGATCCCCATACATTCCCCACCAATTTGGGACACACTGTATATATATATATATATATATATATATATATATATATATATATATATATATATATATATATATATATATATATATATATATATATATATATATATATATATGTATACAGGGTGCCACAGATTCGAGTGCATGCATGGGGATCTCGGAAAACGTAAGAGATAAGGCCACTTTTTAAGATCTATAAAACATCGTTGAGAGATTTTCCGTACGACATTTCGTTTTCGTTAAACCATCATCAACTTTATTTTTTTAAATACGACACTCAATTGTTTATTGCATTTTTTTAAAGCAGTTGTAATGCCAATTACAATGATGTATAACACTTAATATTTTTTTGTTAAATAAACAAATTTTCCATAAGAGACAATGAGTTAGACAAGGAACGCACATCATTTCTTATAGGGGCGTTCCATATTTGTTCAGAAATATTAAGTGTTATACATTTTTGTAATTGAAATAACAAGGGGTTCAAAAAAATGAAATAAAAAACTCCGGTCCGTATTTAAAAAAATAAAGTTAATGATGGTTTAACGAAAACGAAACGTCGTACGGAAAATATCTCATTGTTCTTTTGTAGAGCTTAAAAAGTGGCCATAAGAAAGTGTCTTTTGTTTTTCCATATCTCTTTAAATACCGTCAGAAAAAAATAAAAACAAAGTTGGCAAATTTCGGTTTTTACCAGATATCTCCGGAAGTACTGGGAATTTTGCAACTTTATAAAGTGGACATGGTTATACTTCGTTTCACGAAGGTTTGTACTTTTGTCATCAATTTCCTTACCTTTTTTAACAAATTAAAAAGGTCAAAAACAGACTGAAACAAATTAATGACGTCAAAAAGGTTGGTCGTTTCTTAAAATCAAAATGGCTGCCGTTCAGCAGCTGATTTTTTAAAGCTACAATAATAATATCCTAAAATATGGGTTATAAAATTATGTCATTTTTCAAACTTGTCAAAAAAATTGTTTTGTCAAAAGTAAGGTCAGATTTTATTTTTATTTTCGTATTTTTATTGTGTAAAATGCCTCGACGGTATTCAGAAGGTGAACAAAATATGATTTTAAACCTTATTGACTATTTAACACGGGAAAGAGATGCAGGAATTAACCTGTTACTACTTACTGCAGTTTTAGAGGTAAAATAATTTGTTTATTTTTGTGGTTTGTTATTGGTGTACATATTAAATGTAAATTATGACTATTTTCTTTGAAAACGTTTGTTGCTAGCAAGGTATAAGATAGCACGGTACAAGAATATTATAAAAAATAAACCAATTTATAGACCGTCTTTTTTAGCCCGAAAATCGGAAAGAGTTTAAAATAACTGCAAATCGTATATCGCAGGTATTTCTTTCTGGTTTTTATAAGGCTTAATTAACACTGTTGGCTTTAAAAATTAAATCTTGCTAAAAATGTTGTATTCGGATAATTACTTGTTCCATTATGCCGATTAAAACACCAATTTTCAAAAAAATCGGGGTTTCGATGGTCTTTCATCATGAGAAACAAAAAAAAAACAAAATTGAGACAAGAATAACGTTAAGTCTAGATATTTTAGGCTGAGAAAAAGAGAATCTTGAATCCGCCGATAACTCTGGTCCAATCGAATTTTTGATTTAAGCTTAGCTTTACCTTAAGAAAATTAAAAATTTTATTGGTGCAATCGGATCATGATGAATTAAAATTTTTATTAGAAAACCATTCTGAACGTGCTCTAAAGAACGCATTTAAACGTACTTGCATCAATATTGCCTAACTTTAATTAAAAATTTAACACATTGAATTTATATGAATTAGCTACACAACCCCTTTTTTCCCAAAATACGTTTGATGACGAAAGTACAAACCTTGGAAACGAAATATAAACTTTCCCTAAATTTTAAAGACTTTTCTTTACGGTTTGAGATCCCCAGCACATCAAACCCCCCCCAAAATATAATATAATATATATATATATAATATAAATATAATATATATTAAAAAAAAATATATATATATATATATAAAATTTTTTAATACTTTCATCAATATTTAATTTAATTAAAAATGTGAACATCATTAATTTATATGAATTACTACACAACCCTTTTTTAATAATGACGTATTGATGACGAAAGTACAAACCTTCGTTAAACGAAGTATAGTTAATATATACAACTTTGCATAATATTTAAACGATTCGTATCTCTTAGGTTTGAGATCCCATATGCACTCGAATCTGTGACCTTATAATTTTATATATATATATATATATATATATATATATATATATATATATATATATATATATATATATATATATATATATATATATATATATATATATATATATATATATATATATATATATATATATATATATATATATATATATATATATATATATATATATATATATATATATATATATATATATATATATATATATATATATATATATTATATATATTATATATGGTTCTTATGCAACCCTCAAAAAACCGCTGAAACCATAGAAACAACATTAAAAAATGAGCGAATTTTTACCTTCTAAATTTGTGTTTAAATGCAAATATCTCGTAAACACTTGAATATAGGGATATGATATGCTAAATAAAAAATATCTAGAATTTAATGCAGAAATCAAATATGTAACAAAAATATAAGGAGTCATTTAAAAAAATAAACTTTGTTTTTGTACAGACTTTTTGATACACCCTGTATACAAAACGTTGTTCGCAAAATATAGAGCAGTAAAAACCCAAATATTTTTTATAAAACATTTTTTCCCAATTTAAATATTTAAAGCAATAAGTGGAGGGTCCCACTTCACAGACTTACCCTGTATATAGAAGTTATATACATTATACATACATGGAGTAGACAATCATTGACTATAAACAGACATCTCTTTTGTCTTGTTTATTTGTCAAATCATAAACAATTCTATTTAAAGTGGTAGCTTTTTCAAAAATATAATAACTAAGTATATAATTTCTGAACTATAGTATAATATACCCAGCTAGTGCTTATTAATTTTTGAATAATAACCGATAAATAAATACCTTTAACTATACGGTTCCCTATCTGGTTTTTAAGCCTGTCACTGACACCAACTTTGTGTTTAATTAAAAAGCTTTTAATTTTAGGTACTATCGTAATTTTAAAACCCTTTGTTTAAAGTTTTTTGGTCATTAATTAGCTTTATTAAGATAGATGCAGATATCAGACATAAGTTTACTGTAAATTAAATTTAAACTTTTGATTTTATACCTAACATATTTTTGTATGTCACTTTTCAAGGCACCATATTTATCAGAGAGCACAAAGTAATTAATTTATATTAAAAAAATTACACCCAAATTGGAAGTTTATTAAAAAATTATATATAAAAATTATAAATATACATAAACCTGAATTCTATAAAAATAAGTTTTAAAAGGGCGACTTTTATACGGATATATTTTTATATGAAATCAGTGACAAGAACTTTCTGAAACTTCTTCGCATTTTTTATTGTTGCCTTGAAATGAATTAGGCTTATTCAGGAGAAGGAGGGCTGCCGGGCTGCAGACTCCCCTAAAGGCGACATATTATGACATTTTTTTATTACTTATTTTCATTTTACGTTGTGCTGACGCCTATATACCCTAGCTGTTACCCTTAGATTTATTAATTTGTCGTACACTTCTAATTTTATCTTAACCTCTGTAAAAATATTAAAATATCGTTTTTTCCATATTATATAGTTTTATGTGGGCAGCCCCCAAACCTAAATTCTGTTTACGTCAATGTCTAGATTTGTCATCAAACTTCCCATTTAAAAAAACATTTAGATTCCAACTTGACCGGATAAGATCACAAAGTTCCTAGCAAACAAGCTTGTAAAAAACTTATTTGTTGTCTTTATTCCATTGACATGTTAATTGGGAACTATTTTGTTTTGTAATATTTACATATAAACTATGGCCATTATGATGAGTATTCTTTTACATCAAATCCAACATTGGACTTCAGAAAAACATATTTCGTTTAGTTTTATACCAAGGCTTTATAAATAATATAAGGTCTAAATAATTTATAAATAAAATATAAAAACTATAAAAACAAACCATTAGGTTAAATCATAATACTATTTATTGTTACTTTAAAAAACCAGGTTGACAATTCAGCATTTTAGACTAAGTTCAAGTAGAAATGCCCTAAATTACTGTGGTTTCAGATTTCTAATTCTTTACTTCAGAATATTATCTTAAAAAACAGTTTTAAAAGTATAAACAATATAAAAAAAACAAAACTATTTCTTTTATTAGTATAATTATTAATAGAAATAATTTAAATGGCAGAGATAAAATATTGAAACATACATTTTCCTAATATAGAGAAGAATAGTTGTAACTATGTATGTTCTTTAATTTACTTCGTTTAATTGTATCTTCTAACTATAGATTTTGTAATATCATTATATAATGATTTATTCCAAAAATGTGGTACATTTGTGAATATATTGTAATTTTGGCGTAAAAACTCCCTGTAACACTTGTGTTATTGGGACATTTTTTTATTTAATTATTTGACTCTCTATTTCCTAAAATTTAGAAAAAGTGCCCTTAATTGCACAATACTATACCAAACAATATATTAAATTGAAATATGAATATTTTAAATATTTACGTTAACCTCCATGTCAGTTTTTCCTATTTTTAAGCTTGGCATCCACGCGCGTTTTTACTACAATAAAGAGAATGATCAATATTTTATCGCGGTTTTAAAATATGACATACAAAAAAGGTTTTAAAAACAAGAGCTATATAGCAGCCAAAGAGCACTCCAAAACGGCAGCAAAACAAACAAGTAAACGAAAACCCACGTTTGCAAAGAGGGCACCAATCTAGCATTATGTCTTTAAATGGAGTTATATTTTTATTCCTAAAAAATAACATAGTTTTTATTTTTTACAACTGTTATACTGAATTCCTGAATTGCTAGCTGAAGTTAACGTGTTGTTAAAATTTTAAATAAAAATAGTATGTTGTATAACTTGTTTAATTTTTGACATTCCCCCTTTTTGCATAAAACAGTAAGTTTTGGTTAGCTACAATTATATCAAATATCACATCAAAATAAAACATGATTTTCCGAAATACCATATAAGATTTAAAACACAAAAAAACTATTTGCCTAAAACATATTTTTTTAATAGCATAAAATTTAAAGGGGACTTCCTTTCTCTAAAAATAAGTTAAAAACTGACATTCCCCACTTTTTAACCTATGTTGGCAAGGCCAGTGGCGTATACTTTGGGGAGGGAGCACTTCTTAAAACACATTAAATAAATTTGAAAGATTATTCAGTTTATTACTTATATTGTTTCTTTAAATTTTTAAATATAACAGTTGCCTGCCCCCCACTGTTTGTTGTCTATATACGCCGCTGGGCAAGACTAGTATTTTTAAATAAATATTTACTTTAAAATCACAATACATAGAGAGTTACCAATCGTAAAACGATTGACACGAATACTGCACGTGGCTATTACATATAATTTTAAAAAGGAAGAATATCTCAATTTTGGTTCTCAAGAGTAACTCCTGCCAACTGAAAGTATATATGTTTGTGATTTTGGGGTGATTGGGTTAATTCTTATTATCTTGCTTTTTCCACGTGTACAGTCAGGAAGGTCGTTGTCTGTCTGTGATACCGAAAAAACTGGCTATGTCCGCCGCTCACACATTATATAATAATCCAGTTGTGGCTGTAAAAGGAATTTTGGGTCTTTTGTTAATGTTTAAATTATTGCCGATGGTTCAGATCCAGACGATGTGTCATCCATGGAATTTGCTAGCAACGAGCGTATGTAGGTAACCCAGGCCGTTTAATAAAGGAAGAAAGAAAAGTTAAACATAAAGTAGTTAAGTATTTAGATAAATAATTACTTTTACATACCTAGGCCACAGTTGGGTCCAGTTTGGTCCGTAGTTGGTAAAATATTATCTCCAGCTTTTCTTGAATTCCTAGTTAAGTTATTTAAGTCATTGTTTTCAGGCTTTTCAAAAGATTCCTTGCTTCTAAATTTTCCCGAAATTATATCTTTAATGGTATGATATGTTTTGCTTACCCCTCTAAAAATAAAGTTAAAATTAAAATAATAAAAGGTTTCACGAATAAAATATTTTGCACATATTTGACAATAGCATATAAACATTGTGAAATTTAAAATACATTTTATGTTGGATTAAAAGTTATATGTTACACGATAATATAATTAAGGGTCTGCCTAATTTAATAGTTTAAGTACTTTTGGTTAAGCCAGTGTTGCCATAATTATCTCAATTATAAAAAACCTATTATAAAATTTTTGTTATTTCAACGAGTAATCAGCTAGTTGATTGACTAGTCAAATAAAATTCTAAAAATTCGATGTTCAAGCCTTCAATCTTAAAACGACAAATTTGTTTTAATAAAAAAATCTAGAATTTTGTGTATAAAGCTAAAATACATTAAAAAATTTAGAGACAAAACATTTAGATTCAACGTAAAACAAAAATAATAAGACACAATTTCTTTGTTATTCTGTTTGATTTATTTGTTACCATTCAAAAAATGAGAAAAAATTTACTTTACTTTTAAAAATATATTTTTAAAATAATACCAATTAAAACTTTAAGTGCAGTTCTAACGAAATTAAAACAAAATACGAAAAACAATATCATTATAAGTTTAATAGAATGGAGTCAGATGCCCTGTCATTAAAGTTCTTTTTTATATTTTTTAATTGTTTGATTATATCAGACATATCTTTCCTTTAAAACATTGTGCTTAATACTTATTATAAAGAGATGATTTAAACCAGCTAATGTAAATTACATATATATTATTGAAAGAACAAAAATAAAGAGTCGAGACACGGAATCGAATACCCAACCTCCGAGGCTGCGGGCGAGTACCACCCCACTCAGCCATTAAGCCATTGAGGTACTTCCTCAAGATGGGCAGTAAATTGCAAGTGCTTATCAGGGCCAATTGAGATTTTGATATTTTACTGATTGCCTGATTGAAGTGAACAAATATAGATCGATGATTTCTGTTAATATTTAATGTAATCATGTTTGTACAAAGTATACTATAGGTGAAGGTAAAACACGAAAAAAGAAAAGTTGTTTACTGGTCTGAATTTGATTTTTTTTTCCGAAGTCTCTATTGTGGAGGCTCCTCTTTTGTGGAGGCCCCGGGGCTGTAGCCCCGTTAGCCCTTCCCTAAATCCGGCCCTGTCTTTAGATAAGTCATTAATACATTATTAAACCTGACCTACACAGTTTACTTTTGTGCAAATAAATCAATGTTTAGAATATTAAAATATAGCATGTACCGGTTGTCTAAATAAGAAAGATAAAAAATGTTTTCAATTTTCTGATTCTACCGCGAGATGGCGCAACCGCAACGTTAAATAAAAAGAAACTTTTTTTTCTCCAAAATTAGCTAGTATTCGGTATAACTTTGATAACATTAGCAAAAACTCTAACCAATTCTGCATCAGTTTGGTTAAGAACTTTTTGTCGTATTTCTAATAACAAGGGTGGGGATGACGATAAATAATGCAAATTTCAAATAGCTTTATCTCCTACATCTTTTATCGAAAGTAGTTCAAGTGGATAGGTACTCGTTTAAAAGAAAATTTAAAGTTCTTTTAAATGTCGTTCTTTTTGATATTGGCTAGTTTGAGTAGTTCACTAACTAGAGGGCGGAAAACTCGGTTTCCCGATATTTTGTCGAAAAAGTTAAATAAAACGATATGATTTTTAATTGTACGTTTAGAAGAAGAAAAAAATACCTACACTTTGGCGAAACCGCGTTTTGATATCTGCATTCGTTGTCGAGTTATTCCAAAATATTCTGTTTTTTAAATGATAAAATTAACAATTATTTAAATCAGTCTTTGTGACAAAGTAAATGAATTATTACTGTAAAGTAGAAGAATAAATACTGGAAACTATTTTAAAGTTTGTATTGTATCCACTAGAGAACAGAATGAACAATCGAAAACATGAAAATGCGGATGTTAGGACATTTATCTAACTCTAATTCAAATACTAGTCAAGTAGGCATGAAAATAAAAACAAGAACAAAAGATTAGAAAACAACATGACTTGCATAAAAAATAAAAATTCCAAATGAATATCATATTGAACTGACAACTGTCAACTTAAATAAGCCATTTTGTTGTAATTTTTTGTCCTTGTTTTTATTTCCAGGCCTACTTAACTAATATTTAAATTGGAATTAATAAATGCCGCAATTCTGTTTTCTAGTGGATACAATACAAACTTTAATATAGTTTCCAGTATTTTTTCTTTTAATCTACAGTAATTAATCTTTTATTCCGTTACAAAGACTGTTTTAATTAATTGTTAATATTATTTATCAGTTAAAAAACAGGTTAGTTTGACGTAACTCGAAAAGGTATGCAAATATCAAAACGCGGTTTTCGTCAAAGGGATGGATTTTTTTTCCTCTTCTAAACCCAGAATAAAAAATCGTATCGTTGTATTTAACTTTCCGAACAAAATCTCAAAAAACAGAGGTTTTATTAAACAACGCCCTCTAGTTGGTGGACTACAAACTAGTCGACATCGAAAAGAACCACATTTAAAGGAGCTGTAAATTTTCTTTAAACGAGTATCCACTTTAACTATTTTCGATAAAAGATGTAGGAGATAAAGCTATTTGAAAGGTGTATTATTTTTTATATACCCCCACTCTTATTATTGGAAATACGACGAGAAGTCCTTTACCAAGCTAATGCATAATTGGTTAGGGTTTCTGCTGATGTTATTAAAACTGTACTTAATACTAGCTAGTTTTGAAGAAAAAAAGGTTTTTTTAATTTATCGTTGCACCACCTCGCGGTAGCTTTAGAAACTTAAAAATAATTTTCAGCTATTAATCTTGACCACTTTTACTAAAAATATTTTTCCTCAACGCTGCCGCGCTGGGCGACAAATAGTTTAATAACGTTAAAGGTGCAGGATGAAATGTGTCGCAGAGTATTATTACTTCCTTTTACATGTAAGGAAAAAGAAAGTATGCACGTGCTTACATAACATATGAAAACTTAAAAGCATTTTATGTATAAAACTGAAAGCCCGTAAGGTTTTATTAACACTTGTACGTGTATTAAATAATGTATCCATAATTTAATACAAAAGTAAAAAAATGGTAGTTAAAAAAAAATCAAAATTATAAAATATTATTTTCTATATAAACTTCTAAATTAACCCACGAATCAAAAGTAGGTTCAAAACATTCAAACGGAAATATATGTTTTACTGCACTGTGCAAAAGAAAATAACAGGAGGGCTTATAAAAATAAGCGGATCTGCATAATAACAGACAGCCAAGCGTCACTGGGGGCACTAGTAAACCCCAAGGTAACGTCCAAGCTGACATGGGAATGCCAAAAAGAACTGGAAGACCGCAACAGAGTAACTTGTGGGTACCAGGACATTCGGGAATAGAAGGCAACGAAAGAGCGGATGAGCTAGCGAGACAAGGATCATCCACACCATACTTTGGACCAGAACCTGCCCTTGGAGTGACCAAAACCACAGCACGAGGGCAAACCAGGGAATGGATCCGAAACAAACACGAGGAATACTGGGGAAACCTCAATAGAATTAGACATGGAAAAAGCTTCAAAAGGGGCCCATCCAAAAAAACGAAGGAAGAACTACTCAGACAAAGTAGGAAAATACTTCGCATAACCGTAGGGTTGCTGACAGGGCACGATAGCCTAAGAGGACACCTACACAAGATAGGCTCATACATTGGGGACCCAAGTTGCAAAATGTGCGACGAGGGGGAAGAAACAGCCTACCATATCCTATGCGAATGTGAAGCATTGAATCACAAAAGACAGGCATTATTTTGGCAACCGAAAATGAGCCCAAAGGAATATATCAACCAACCAGCCTCGGGGTTATACAGACTTGTGAAAGGAACGAGACTAATGGGAGGATTGGTATAAAGAATAATAGGAGATTAGGCACAAAAAGCCCAAGAGGCTGCGCTGCCTCCGGTAGTGAATCAAGACGGCTCCCAGGGAAGAAGAAGAAGAAGAAGAGGTTCAAAACAAATTAAAGGGTACAGAAGAAAATACGCTAAGTCAAATTTTATGATTTTGAGAAAAGACAATTTCAAATTGCTACAATAACTGAAGTATTTGGATTGACACAATTTTCTTTTTACCAATATGTTTCCCGATTATCTGAGATCTGTAGGTCATAAAGTGTAAGCATTTAAAAAAATTATTGATAGGAAAATCAACAATTTATTGATAACTGATCGTTACTTGGCCCGTTTTTTTTTTCTGAATGTATAACAATTTTGTTTTGTGAATTATGTTTATTTCACTTAACATCCAGCGTTATGCCTATACAGGGTGATTCATGAGAAAATGTCAATACTTCAGATACGTACTCAGGGTCCAAAAATAAGCATAAAAGTCTTAACAAATATGGGTCCGCAAGGCCTTCGTTTCCGATACACAGGGTGTTAAAGGTTTTATTTAAATTTTCATATTTTTTTTATTTTTTTTTATGTTTTGTTGAACATAATTTAAGAACAATAATTTTATTGAAAATTAAAATACATATCGTTTAATTATATATTTTGTTTAATTTTTTCCAAATTTTGCTATTATAAAATCAGATACGTGTCATGTGTGGTATTTTTTTGTAAATCCAAATATCTTGAAAACGGTTTCTCATATCGACTTTTAACAGGTATACCTTTTTGACGTAAAAATGACAAAACAGTTATTTAATTTAGTTAAAAATGTAATACAGGGCCGTACCAAAAAGTTGTGGTTGTTCAAAATAGTAAAAAGACGTGTGTGTGGCTCCCCCTACAAGTAAGAGCCGTGATAAGATTAGATTCGAATCCGTTATACCAAAAAACTCCCGGATACCAAATTTTACTCCAATATTTACATTATCATAGATTTTATTTAAAAAATAGAAAAATTAAATAAAAACTTTAACACCCTGTATTTCGGAAACGAAGGCCTTGTGGACCCTTCTTTTCCACAGAACTTTTAAAAACCCTGCAAATTGGTAAATTTTTCGGCCGAAACTGGTATTGGACACAAAATGACATAAAAGCATTTAAAATAGCAAGTACAACGCTGCCGAATAGATAGGTAAAAACGCGAAACAGCCCGTTTTCCCGATACGGCATAATTTTTTAATTAAATATTTCCTGACTCATGGCGTTCTTATCGATTTTTTTTAGAACAAAATTTAACAATATTTTCTATCGGATAACCTCAATATCTTAATATTCCTAAAAACTAAGTTAGTACGTTTTTCCCCTGTACTCTTCAATTCGAGACCTACAATTTTTTCTTGAAGTCTGATAAAGTTTTATGTTCGATGAAAAAATTGTAGGCCCCTTAATTTGTTTTTAACTACTTTTTAAGTAAAAACTCGATGTTTTTTTTTGTAATAAGTAGTAATAGTTATGTTGTAAGTATATTAAGTATATTTAAGGGTTATTCTTCAATACTTCACAATTTTAAATAAAAGTTGGTCATAATAGGAATTTTACTGTATTTATAAAAATATGTTTATTTAATATGGACCTAAAAAAAATTACAGTAACGTTGAAAATCTTTTAGCAGTGACCTTTTTCTTTTAACATTTTTTGCTGCAATTGGATTTTATTGGGAACATTTAAATATTAATAGTTTATATGCGGAAATTGTTTTGAAGAATATTAAACATTTTAAATGTTAATAAAATATAATTAAAACGTTGCAGTATAGATAATTTACAAAAATATTTTGGTGTTCAATCTTAATACGACAAATTTGTTTTGATAAAGAAAATCCAGAATTTTGTGTATAAATCTAAACCAAATAAAAAATTTAGACCCAAAACATTTAGATCCAACGTAAAGAAAGTAATGAAACACAATTCTTTTGTGAATATGTTTCATTCATTTATCACGTCAAAATGTAATGCCAGAAAGTAACAGACAACTCACTCAGTTCTTTATTTAGTTTTAAATCTCAATCTATTCTTAAGACAATTCTAATTTATACATTATTGAACCTGATCTACACAATACACTTTTGTGAAAAATCTAAAACATTAAAATATCCCGTATACTCAAACATGTACCTTGTACATGTCTACATGGTATAACGCTAAAAGGTGCAGGATGAAATGTGTCGTAGAATATCACTTTAACATGTTAGGAAAAAGAAAGCATGCACGGGTATGCATGGTAAAAATTTAATGAAAAATATATTTATTAAGAATTATTTTGCTTACCTGGAGTTTGGTTTATTTGTTTTTTCTTCTGGCGATTGACTATCCACTTGTTGTAATGTTACAGAGGAAATTTGATCTTCAAAATAAATTTCATTGGAATTTGGTTGGGGTTTTACACTATCTTGAGTCAGAGTATGATTTCTATATTGCTCGACTTCAGGACAATAAGATGCTCTATAAACCGTAGTTTCGGACGCTTGTTGAACAGGTTGGTTTAATCCAGGATGAAGCTTAAAATTAATATTATTAGAATCTACTAGCTACAGTGTTTTTTTTGCATCAAGGACAGCCTATCAAACGCTTGGGTGATACACCGACTCTTACCGCATAGAATGACAAATTAAAGCATCCTAAACGGTTGTTAAGTCATATTAAGAATTTACAGTTAATAAGTTATACAAACAACTACCACGTATTAATTTTTTCTTCCCCACACAAACAAAAAGGGACTTGGTGTTCGCCGGCGGTCATCCAACAAGCTATTACATCACCTTATTACCCAATAATGTTATTTAACTTTTTTGAAAACAGTTAAGTTGATAACACAGGTCAACATTTGATCTATGCCGGAACGTCACAAGCGGTTAACCTCCATCACGTCAGGTTCAAGGAAAAATTCGTGCATATAAATAAATCCGTAGTGTAAATATACGCCGGATTCGGATTAAGCAACCTTAAAAACATATGCATGAATTTTTCCAGATTTTGCTTATGCTTTTTTTCCCACTTGACCTTCAAATGACCTTGAACCTGACCTTAGGCGGTTGTTAAAATGATCTTCGATCTTTGATTGCATTGGGTTTTTGCTTTAATGCTACCCTTTCGACTTTTGTGGTTTGAAGGTTTGGAGTTCTTTTTTACATGAGTTACTAAGGCTTGGTTGAGTTCAGAGTTGAAATTTAGAAACATATCTAAGGGGTTTGAATTATGATTGGGCACCCTGGGAAAGTAGGTGGATTCTATGATTAGATTAGTGAGCGAGATACTGATTGCAAAGGTTTCGGCGGCTTATCCTTGAGGGTCAGTTTTTGTGGAATTTAGCCAATCCTTAACAAAATCACCAAGAACTATTACGAGGTGGTTAATTGAAGTTCTGAAGCTGATTTGAGTTTCGCTTGAAGAAAATATACGGGTTTAGATGATTGAAGGTAACGTTGAAATTACAGAAAAAGAAAAAGTAGTACCAAATTCCCGCCATTTTAAAAGATGAAATTGGTGAGAGGAATTTTAATACTTTCCCCCATTCTTAATAATGCAGTATGCATATTTGGCGAAATTAAAAGAAAATGAAAGTTATTAGGCCTTAGCATTTATACTGCCTAAATGTTTACTTAATTTTGCAAAATGTTTATCTGAGTTATTTCCGAATTTCATTTTGGAGAGTTTTCGGCATAATTGAAAAATAGAATAAATTTCACAATTTTGAAAAATAATTTTAACTTATTCCCAAACAAAGCATCTTTTTGCTAGTAGCTTTTATATTATGGTTTCTGAGTTGCCAACGGTTTTTATTAAAGTAACTTGCACAATAAAGGAACACAAACATGGGGCTTACCTGATCGGAATAAATTTGGTGTGGTTGCATTTGGTCTTGATGAATCCAGGCTGTTATTCGCTTTGGTGGCACGTCCGGAGCGATTATAGCTCCTTTGGCTCTCTTTTTTAAATCGTGTAAAATTGGTATTTTAAAATTCTTTTCTGTGCTAGACAGGGTAATCTGTCTTTCAATCTAAAAAATTATATTTATTGTTCTCTATGTCTTCGAACATATTTGACAAATTAAGATAATATGACATTCTAAGCATAACTATTGAACATTAAAGAATCTTCTTCAGAAATACCAACTATCCAGGGAATCTCTTTTGATTTATTACCTCAATATTAAAAACATAAAACAACATGAATGGGATCTTCTCGAAGAGAATATAAACTTCACGAAGTAATTACTACAATACCACCTCAACTTCTATCTCATTGACTAAGTACAAGAAAGCAAACAATACTTTACCACCTAATGATTGACCATACTTAGCTCACATATTCTTATATCTTGCGTTTAGAGGATCCTCTAGGTTGCAATCAATGTAACGAAGCACCTGCCGTCAAACACATATTTACATCTTGTGTCAGAATGACCCCACTACGAGCGAAGCAAAATATTATTAATACCATTTTAAAACCCGTTCTTTCCCCTACTTCACATAACATTTAAAACTTACTAAATTAACTAAAAAAATCCAATATCTAAAAAATATTAGTTCAAATTACTGAAATAAATACTTTTTAAAGGCGCCAAATGGTCTTATTTAATACCGACTAGAATATTTTTTTATTTGTAAAATCAATTTCTTGGACATATTTTTGTTTTTGTTTAAAAATGATTTACATGTAAAATTGACAAAAAACTAGAATGGTTTAAAATATCGGGTAATTTAATTTTGTATTTTTATTTTGCGCGTACTATTTCTTTTCGCAAAACTAATTATTACAAGAATTATATTATATATTTTTTCACATATTAAAATAAACGTTGTAATTATAACTATTGTATGTACCGGGTGTCCAAATAAGAAGGGACGCCGACTGTATCTCAGAAAATGTTTATCGCACAGCGTTGGGGAAAAAATATTTTTGGTAAAAGTAGTCAAGAGAGAAAGCTGGAAATTAGTTTCAAGTTTCTGAAATGGCCGGTAGGGGGCGTAACTGCAATCTTGAATCTAAAAAAGTGATGTTTCTGTGAATTTTCCTATATTTACCTAACAAAAAAATACCTGATCTTTAAAGTCGAGGATAGTCTAAACCTTTTTTGTTTGACAATTTTCGCTATATCTCTAAAAATAAAGTGGTGGGGGTATTTAAAGGTTCCCGTAAAACACACCCTGTATCTTTGAAACGGCTGAGCCGATTTTAACAAACTTGGGCTAGTTGAAAAGAGCTATTCTTGGGCTATAAATCTTAAAATATTTAAAGTTTTGTTAGTGTCACATGTCACCGCTAGAGGGCTTTTTTCGACATTCCGACAGAAATGGTTCATTTTCTCAAAAAACCTAAATGCATTGGTATAATTTTTTCTTTATGAAAAAATAGCTAAATAATGCCTAAACAAGCTCGCGAAAATCGCATTTCGATATCTTGTCCCTTACCTAAAATTTGGACCAAAGAAAATTATATACGTCAATATCTCAAAAACTATAAAAGCTACAAGAAATATTATATAACATAAATTATGTATTTTTACAAAACCTTTAATTTATGTTATAATATAATCTATTTGTCTAAATGCATCACTTTACGAGTTATAATCAAAAAATCGAATTTTCAGGATTTTTTCAAGGTATACCCCTGGAATTCGCTTTTTTGATTATAACTCGTAAAGTATTGCATTTAGATAAAAATATTATTTTACCTAAATTAGAGGTAGTGTAAAAGTACACAATTTACGTTTTATAAAATTTCTTGTAGCTTTTATAGTTTTTGAGATATTGACGTATAAAATTTTTTTGGTTTAAATTTTAGATAAGGAACAAGATATCGAGATGCGGTTTTCGCGAGCTTGATTAGGCATTATTTAGCTACTTTTTTATAAAAAAAAAATTATACCAATGCATTTAATTTTTTTGAGAAAATTAACCATTTCTGTCGGAAAGTCAAAAAAAGCCCTCTAGCGGCGACATGTGAAACGAACAAAACTTCAAATATTTTAATATTTACAGCCCAAGAATAACTCTTGCCAACTAGCCCAAGTTTGTTAAAATTGGCTCAGCCGTTATGAAGATACAGGGTGTGTTTTACGCAAACTTCTGAATACCCCCCACTACTTTATTTTTAGAAATATAGCAAAAATTGTCAAATTAAAAAAGTTAAGGTTATCCTCGACTTTAAAGGTAAGGTATTTTTTTATTAGGTTAATATAATAAAATTCACAGAAACATCACTTTTTTAGATTCAAGATTGCAGTTACGCCCTCTAGCGGCGATTTCAGAAACTTGAAAATAATTTCCAGCTATTTCTCTTGACCAATTTTACCAAAAATATTTTTTCCCAACGCTGTACGATAAACATTTTCTGAGATACAGCCGGCGTCCTTTCTTTTTTGGACACCCGGTACGTTAGAATTGCTATAATTAAATATGCTGATGGGAAGACCTTCCATAAAGGGCGCTTAACATTTACTTATAAATAGTTATTGGCATACGCCTAAAATATAACACATGTCAAAATGTCAAAATTATGAATAATGTCAACTTATTTAAACAAACGCATAAAGTGTCTTCAGTTTTAAATAAGTATATATATACAGTGTGTCCCAGAATATGTGGGCAATCTCTCGAAATCTAATAGAAAACCTAAAAATATCATGACAAGATCCCATAAACTTTTTACCTATGACCCTCCCCTACCGAGATTCAGGTACATAACGGACGCCCCTGGAAATCGTTTTTGTTTAAATAACTTTTAAAATACTAGGCGTAATTTAATATTTTTTTAATATGATGGTTACTGATAAGTTTTCATAAAATGAACCCATTAAATTATATTTGGCTTATTTAGTTTGCCAGGGACGGACTAGCTCTGACACAATAATAGCAATTTTTTTAACACCCTGTATGATAAAGGCTTAACAATATTATTTTTGGATAGCTTTAACCTTTAACTAAAAAAAGGTATTCTTGATTTGACATCGATAAAATCAACTGTTTACGAGAAATAAAATATCATGGTTGGTAATTTTTTTTACATTAAACAGGGTGTTTTCTAATTGTACGTCAATATTAAGGAAAAAAAAATTGGGTCCATTTTAAGAAGAAAACTCAATATGAACGTATGTCCTTAACGTCTTAACTTTTGAGATACGGGGTGGTTAAATTTTCAAAAATAAATCATTTATTATTAATATCTGTAATACCACTTTAGATACTTTATTGAAAGTTGGCATAAATGTACTATGTATCAAGAAGCATTTTTTAGTGTAACACATTTTTTATTTCCACCAGTGGCGTTCGTACATAATTTGACCTGCCAATTTAGGCAAATAAAAAAAAAAGTGGAGACACTAAAAATGTTTCTTGATACATAGTACATTTATGCAAAATTTCATTAAAATATCAAAAGCGGCATTACAGATATTAATAATAAATGATTTATTTTTAAAAAATTTACCACCCTGTATCTCAAAAGTTAAGACGTTGTATTGCGCATCTTTTTACATAAAATAAAAATATACAGGGTGCTTCGTATAGTAGATATGATGTCATCGAAGATTTTTTAAAATTAATCCCCATATTTTATTGCCCATTTATAACCTTCAGGAACAGCTGATTTTAAAAATAAAAAGTTTTAATGAGTTTTATTGACAGTTGTAGGTACAGGGTTTTAATTATTATTATTTTTTTAATTTGTAAGTGCGTAAGGAAAACTTAAAATCGCTGTTTATAATATGCCTTGTAACTATGGTAATGCTTTTTATGCTTCTACAATATTATTTTTTGTCAAGTTTTTAAGTAATATTATAAAATTACTCATGCATTTATCTGCTTCGCAAATGATATAAATCACTATGTACACAAATCTTTAACACCCTGGAACTACGAAACTGCTACCCAAAGCCAAAGCCATAAGTATTTTAAGTTCTCTCTAAATATTTGTTTTTTTCTACTTTTCGTTTCCGAAGTTCTTTATGAATCCCATGATCATTACATTCTATTAATATAAAATAATTCGGTTAAAATTAAGCCTTTTTTAACTTATTTTTATAGCAAGGTATGCTTCACTAACCCAATCTGTCAAAATTAAAATGTATTAATAATTTTGTTATTTATACGATTTTGTTTATTGTCACAAAAAGGTCCGTTACGTCAATAAGTATATCTCTTTAAAATTATATACAACCCAAATGGGCATAATTATTATTCTGGTCTTGAGGCTATGCCCTATAAAAAAACCTCGAAAACAAATCAAAAAGAATTCAGATTAATTTTGACCCAGATAGCAAACTAACATCTGACATTAAAGGTGTCAACTTGGCTTCCAAACAGAGCTCCGATTTTATTTAACCATTAAACATTTTTATTTTGCTTAAGTTTACTACTCTTAACAATAAAATAACACTGTTAAAAGGCATACTTAATTATGCATCCTCTACTTGTGGATAGGTCATTCACTTTATGAGAAAATTCTCAGTGTTCCATAACAGTTCACATTTAATGTTTTTAATGAATTATTTTTTTTATTTTCAAGCTGATTACTTGATATGTTAAGAAATAATTATTAAAAGATGTATTAAGCATTTATTTGCTATTTGTTATTTTAAACCTTTTATTTTTACTTTTTTTTCAGTTATTATATTATGTATAGCACCTTCACAAATGTAAACTCTGCCTTCCTTATTTTGGTAATTAAATTGTAATAATATCGACCTTAACAAGGTTTTAATTGTTGATTTTGTGATACCTCCGAGAAAGATTTTCACCAGTTAATTTCACTTTTTCGTCGAGACAAAACTTTTAAGTCACTGTAAACGACACCAATCGCGCTCAAATAACAAAAGGTCCTAAAGAAGATTATGGTCAAAAATGCCAAACTTTTTAGTGGAAACGTTAGATGCCACCTGACAACACTCAATGTTGCCAAGCCTTAAAAATAAATTCCCTCGTATAACTGAGATACGTTTTTTGTTCTAAAATAATATGATAATCAAATCGAGAACTGGTGATTATGGATTATTTTTTATCTTAAATATTTGCCGGACAATATAATTGTTATTTGATTTACTTTCTATTTTACATACTTACTGGGAATTTATTTGAATGCGTGTATAGTTGAGCTGAATTAGAGAGTGTGGTCGGGCAATCAATAGTCGAGCCAGGTATTCCAGGTTCACCAATTGGTGGGAAAGGTGGCATACGATAACTTGGTGGCGTCTGAACCAAAGGTTTTGGCGAAGGTATCGGTTTAGAAGGTGCATGCCCGTTTCCGTAAACTAAAAAAGACAAAGAAATGGTAACATACATATTTAATGGCATGTATTAGCTTCAAGTTTAGAAGGGATACTTAAAATTTAGTTTGAGTCCTCTAAAATGATTTACCAACAAATATAATTTACTTATTTTGATTGGGAGGATTTCTTTCAAAAAAAAAAGAAAGCAAAATGGGTACCATATTTAGAAGTAAAGAAAAATTTTAAAAAATAGAAAACTTTCCCTACAAAGTTATTCTGTATTATTTAAAATAAAAAAGTATCTTTTCAGTAGTTTTAATGCTTAAGAAGTTTAGCTTCAAGAAAACTTATATTTTTTTGGTTAATTTTTATTAAATACAAACATTAATCTATTGGAAATCAGTACTCTAACGTTTTAAGGACTATTCTGATCTCTTGACAAAAGAGAAGGCAGCCATCCTGTAAGCGTGGGATCATCTATAAGACCGACAGCTTTCAATAGAATCAAGAATGTGAGAGACGCCATTCTCCAGACACGAGAACAACTTTTTAAAAAGGGTCTGATTTGGGATACATACAGAGTATACATATTAAAAGAGGAGTAATACTTTCTGTCTTAAAAGAAGTTTTTTTGAAAATGCGGATGTTATGGATGTAATGTGTTTATGCCAGTTACGACCGGCTATTCTCAAGTAACACCAACGTTAAATGACTTTGTTCTGCAGAACTTGGCCGTTTATATGTAAAGAATGGGCATTGGCAGTGTTTTTTCTCAAAAGAGACCATAATTGTGGTTCGGAGGAATTAAACTGGACAATATTTTAAACGCTCCAATTCAATAAGGGTATGTAAAAGATAACTGGATTATCCTGCGCTTGTTTTCCAAGAGACTTGGTTGAGAAATTAAATATTAGAGTGGGGGTACTATCGTCAGCAAAACTATGAATATGATTGATTGTGGAAGAATTTTTTCTTGTTGATAAAAAGAAGAAACAGAATTAGTTTCAATACTGAGCCTTGGGGCATCCCATTAATAATTTGGTAAAAGCGGAAAGAGTGACCAACTTGAATAACTGATATACGTCGATTAGAAAAAAGTTTGGGTGTAGGACCCCAGGAAAGAAATTTGTTAAGGAGCGCCTCATGTCAGACCTGGTTAAAAGCTTTGGACTTGTCAAGAGCAACGATTTGGGATTTACAAAATAACTCAAGGGACTTGTTCCAATTGTGTGAAACAGTAATTTTTAAAAACTTTTCTGTTAACGTGTATGTACAAAAAATGCATGGAATTTTAGTTAAAATTAAAGAAAAAATGAAAACTGAACAAATTCATCTCTATTCCAAAAATGCACCCCTTAAAATGGTAGCACTTCTCGGTCTTTCCATAAATATGGTTGATAAAGAATTTGTATCAACCGAAGGAATGAAACAATAAAACTCATTTAACGTTGTAGTTCCTTTCACCTCCCTTTTTTGACATAGTCACTAGCCTATTTGTCACGAGATTTAGAAAGCAAAGGTTTGTGATATGATTGTTAGGGTTTCTTTTTGGTATGAGAAACATAGGTCTTAGTTCCCACTTGAATTGATTTGGTAAGTTGTTTACAAATTTTGGAAGGACTGTGAGAGGAAAAGCAGGTAGGATTCCAAAGGAGGTGGTAAAAAAGGGTTGATAAAAATAAATATTTCTTTCAAGAAACATTTCAGATCATAAAACTGTTTTACGTAAGTGATGAGAATGCAATGCATTAAAAGTTGTAATAAACGCTGGACTAAGGGAGAATATGGGTTTTTGTGTCTTGGCGTTTTAGGTACAAGGACCACGCACACTTCTTATGGGAAGTGACCCCGGTAAAAATAGCTGAAATCAATATATATATATATATATATATATATATATATATGTATGAGGTTTTCTGTATAATTCAAACAACAATATTTCTTTACGTTTCGCACCTACATGGAGGGCTTTTTCAAAAGATTTTTTTATTATATTTTCATGATTTTAAAAATATCATCTACAAAAAAAATATATCATCAGGCATACAACTTAAAATAATAATATAGAGATATAGGACAATTTACATTTGTAAAAATTATGCAGTCTAAATTATTTCATTATATTTACGTGCAATAACAATTAAATACTAACAATTACATGATAAGACATACATTTTAAAACTCAATAACAATTTATTTTATTGTTGTTTACTTTTTTATTAAATCAAAAAGTACGTACCCTGAAGAAACATATTGTTGGCATCATTTATAACAGGTAGATGCACACTGTCGGTAGCCGGAAGGATGAGTATTTTAATTTGTGTTTTTTATAGTAAAAAAATATTTAAGAAAATTTATAAATACGAAAACAATTTTAAAGATGCTTATGCTATGTATACCCAAAGTCCAAAATTTCTGTCAGTGACTCATTTAATACCGGCCACCCAACCGACGAAGCGGCTGAATAAAAATCTAACACTAGTAAATGATTTTTAAGCCTATGATATACTTTTCCGCTCAAATAACAGTGAACCGGCCAAAAGTTTTATCGCCACGTTGTCATAATTCGCAAGAATATATCACCAGCCAGCGATCTCACTTAAAATAGCACGCCATTATGTATTGAAATCATTGTTATCGAGAAGAAAATAAAAGTGGCAACACACATTCCTTAGTTTACAACTTGAAGAGACTTGAAAATAAGCGTATCGACAGGGTTTTCGTGCTGTTCGATTATTTTATTTAGTTATTATTGATTATGGACAGATTTTGTAAGTTTAAATCTTAATTGCTATACAGGGTATTTTCTAAATATTATAAATTTCTAATAATTGTAGTATATAGATATTGTTTTGTGCCAATTTTATAATAGTTTATCTTATTTAGTGTATATAATTGTATATAAAGATTTCGTGTTGTTAAGTGCTTTTAATTCTGTAAATTATGAATATTAACCAACCCTTAACTAGTTATCCGCCTACAAAAAAACTCAGTTAACGTTAAAAGAACGAATAATGGTTAAAAATGTTTACCATGGGATTCGGGAACGAAATCCAGAACTAACCACTTTGAATGCTGCAGAGATATGTGCAACTTTAACAAAAGTTTTTTCGCGTACGGTATTCAGAGTTTTAAAAGGCAAAAAAATTAATATTAGTAATTATTCGGATACTGAAAAATGCGATTTTTCGCTATTTTTTGCACACTTTTTACTTTTCGATTGTTAAACATGAATCAGAAGCTGTTTTTTTGGCTGCCTCTTATAGTATTTAAAAAATAATAATAATTGAATTGTTTAATTCCTTTTTACGACTTATTCCTTTAAATTCTGTCATTTGCACGAAAACATATTTAAAAAACTCATACTATGTTAATATTAAAAAAAAAACACTTAAAAAGTAAGGAAAAACCTTAATTTTCAATAAAAAGTAGGTAAAACGTTTACGTCCGAATTCAACTCGAAATTCTAAAAATGTTGACCTGTTACCAGGTTGTAATAGTTTTCTTTATGACATTTTTATAAGGTATGCGAACCTTGCTTCGCTCGACCCGCAATGTTTGATCAAAAATATTCTCGATATGGAAACCCTAAATATGGAACACGAAAGACCCGAAATAGTTATTGGATTCTGCAAGCTGATGATCTCAGAGCTTTCGTGTTCCTTATACAGTGGATATTTTTGATGAAGCAATGCGTGTGAATATCGTATTTAATATTGAAATTGCAAGATCGGTGGTGAATTGGCAAGTCGGTGTAACTTGGATTGTCTATCGTTCTGCTTTTACATCTTTTTTAATTTATGTTAAGACTAAAATTTTATTATTTTTTTCATGTAGCAAAATAAAATTAGAGAAGGTAAAATTAAAGTAAAAAGTGTTTTTTTTTTGGAAAAACGTTGAAAAATCGCCAAAAAACTCAAATTTGTGTTCTATGACCTCAAAATAGGAGGTGTGCAAAATTAAGCAAAAAAATTACATTTTTCATTAATCCGAATAATACCAAAATAATATAGGCTTGTTACTAATTTAAAGGGTTGATGAAAATGTGAGAAAATAATTTTTGCTTGTAAAAAATATTTTCATGTTTTGACGAAATTTTATCATTTATTTTCTACGCCACTGGAATTGATTCCCCTGACCCCACACAACCCGGGGCACTCTAAAAGCGAGCGATGCGTCATTGACAGAAATTTTGGACTTGAAGTATAGTCCAGACAATTTTCAATTTGTAGGGACAAGTTTTAATTTTTTTTTTATTTTTTAACTAAGAGGTTTTTTTTCCATAAGGTGACTTCCTTTAACTATTTAATTAAATTATAATATATTTGGCTTAGGTTGTCAATGTCTTTTTTGTTGTTTACGCAATTGTTATTTTTTTTATATGAATCATTTCCTTTAGAGTAAGTTTATGGTAGTTTTTGTCAAAATCCAGTATTTTAGTTTCTGTAAAGTTAAAGGTATGTTTGGTTTCGTGTTCGTGTTTGTGTAATGCGGTAGAAGCGGATTTTTGGTATTTGTGACCATTTAAACGATTGTTAAGATGTTGGGTTGTCATACCTATATATTGGTTTGGACAATTTGAACACGGAATTGCATAAACAACATTTGACTTTTTTGTGAGGTGTTTGACTTTTTAATTTTGTAAACAACTGATTTACTAAGTTCTGTCCTTTGTGACATACCGTTATTTTATGTTTATTTAGAATATGTTTAATTTTTTCTGATAAATTATTTGTATATGGCATAGCAATATATTTTTTATCTTTCACGTTTTCTTGTTTATTGTTAGAGGTTCCTTTGTTGTAAAATTTGTGTATCCTTTGTTTTATTAGTTTGTTAATGAGTTTCTTGGGAAAATTGTTATTTTGTAGAACAGCTCTGACCTTATTTAGTGCTATTCCTCTGTATTCAGGAGGTGTTAACTGAATTGCCCTATCTGCTAATCCTATAATGACACTATGTTTTTGATTTGACGGGTGGTTTGAATTATAATTTAGGTATCTTCCAGACCATGTTGGTTTGGTGTACCAAATTGTTTTTAATTTGTGGTTATCTTTATTTGTTATAATTGTCATATCTAAGAAATTTATTTTGCCATTTTGTTCGGCCTCAAGAGTGAATTGCAGTTTTGGGTGATATGAGTTAAATTTGTCTAACACATCGGTAGTTTTATCTTCTGGAACAGCCATAATACAATCATCGACATATCTTTTAAAAAATATAATTGGAATATTCAAATTTTTTATGACCTCTTCTTCCAAAAATTCCATGACCAACTGTGCAATTGTCGATGAAATTGGGGCACCCATTGCACATCCGTCAAGTTGCTTATAAAAAGAATCATTATACTGAAAGTAATTACTGGTAAGAGTAAGCTTTACTGCCTCAATAAAATCGTTTTGTGAAAGAGAAGTGTAATTTCTAAGGATGTCCCATTTTTCCTTTAGGATATGTGATACAAGATTTGTTGGAATATTTGTATACAACGATACTACATCTAGAGATATTAATTTATAGCTATGTGGTATTGCTGTTTTGTCTAGAAATTCTTTAAGGGTAAAAGAATCTTTTATGTAGTATTCGTTTTGTTTGGTAATTTTAGAAATACACTCGGATAGATATTTAGACAAGTTATAAAACGGTGATTGAATAGAAGAGACGATAGGTCTTAGAGGAATGTTTTGTTTATGTAATTTAGGTAGCCCATATATTTTAGGTGGAATAGCATTGTGTATAGACAAACGTTTAGATTCTTGCTCGTTTATTGATTTTTTGTTTAACATTTTTTTTTATTAGTGCATTGTTTTGTTTTTGGTATGCGTCCGTTGGGTCACTTTTAATTTTTTTATAGGTGTTAGTGTCACTTAGTAAGTCATTCATTTTGCTGTTGTAATCGCTTGTGTTCATTATTACCGTTTTATTACTTTTATCTGGTTTTAAAACTGTTATTTGAGGATTATCTTTTAAAAATTTTCTTGTTTTCGTAACTTGTTTTTGTATATACAAAAACAAGTTACCGACAGTGTGCATCTACCTGTTATAAATGATGCCAACAATATGTTTCTTCAGGGTACGTACTTTTTGATTTAATAAAAAAGTAAACGACAATAAAATAAATCGTTATTGAGTTTTAAAATGTATGTCTTATTATGTAATTGTTAGTATTTAATTGTTATTGCACGTAAATATAATGAAATAATTTAGACTGCATAATTTTTACAAATGTAAATTGTCCTATATCTCTATATTATTATTTTAAGTTGTATGCCTGATGATATATTTTTTTTTGTAGATGATATTTTTAAAATCATGAAAATATAATAAAAAAATCTTTTGAAAAAGCCCTCCATGTAGGTGCGAAACGTAAAGAAATATTGTTGTTTGAATTATACAGAAAACCTCATACCCAAGAAACAATCAAGCTTAATTAGAATAAATGGTTTAAGAAAATTTTTGAAAATATATATATATATATATATATATATATATATATATATATATATATATATATATATATATATATATATATATATATATATATATATATATATATATATATATATATATATATATAACATATATTAATTAGAATTCAAATAACAAATAAAATATTTTTGTATTGTACAAAAAAAAAGCGTGGACAAAACTAAAGAAACTTTCGCAAAATTAACAATAAATTTAAAAAACAAAAACAAAATTATTAAATAATTAATAATGTGTAGAATAGCCATTATTCTTGATCACCTCCTTACATCTTCTGGGCATTGATTCAAGAATTTTAGTAATTTTGGACATTTCCATATTCCTCCACACTTGTTGAACGGTTTGTTTTAGATTAGTTTTATTTGTAATATTATATTTCCTAATCTGTATTTTTAACTCATTCCACAAATTTTCAATGGGATTTAGATCAGGACTTTGGGCTGGCCAGTCTAAAATTTTAATATTTTTTTCATTTAGCCACTGAGTTACTATTGCTGCTTTATGTTTAGGGTCGTTGTCGTGCTGGAATATCCAAGTAATCGGCAGGTTGTCATTGCAAAACGGTTCCATTACATTTTTCAATATATTTAAATAAAGTAATCTGTCCAGTTTTTCTTCAATAAAGTAAATTGGGCCCATTTGGAAACCAGAAAAACATCACCATAGAAGAACAGAACCTCCGCCATGTTTTACTGGGGGCAAAGTATACTTTGGGTCATACCTTTTGCCAACTGGACGCCTCACCCATCTAATACCATCGCTTCCAAATAGGTTTATTTTAGTCTCGTCACTAAAAACAACTTTTTTTCAAAATGCGAAATCACAGTTTAAATATTTTCTCGCAAACGCAAGCCGGGCCTTCCTATTTTTCTCAGAAATGAATGCAGTTTTTGCTGGTCGCTTACTTAAAGGCCGACTTCTTTGCAGCGCCTTTGTATAGTTTTGTAGCTTAAATTGTCTATTCCCAATTCATTTAAAATACCTTTGGCAGACATATTCGGATGTTCCACTGCAATCATTTTTAAGGCTGATTTCCACATTGCCGTGACCGTCCCGTACAGTGACAGTACCGTACGTGCAGTGTCAGTGATTTTTAATTGAACGAAGTATTTATAATGTAAATATTTACATCTAACGGTGACCGTGCAGTGCAGTGTCAGTATCGTAGCAGGCCGTGCCGTGCCGTATTTGTTTTTATCGTGGCCGACTATATTTTTTGGATTTTACGCTGACAGTATTCAAGATGGATGATGAAAAACTTATTGTTTTGGTGAAAGAAAACAGTGTGCTCTATGATTTGAAACATCCAAAATACATAAATACGCAGTTTAAGAGAGAATATGGAAAAATATAGGAGAACAACTGAAATAACCAGGTAATAGTTTACATTTTTATTTGTTTTTCACCATGTTGCTATTTTTAAATTTAAATTAAACTATTTCATTTTGCCAGGAAACGGAACCTGCGGGAGAATTAAAATATTCTTTAAATAATTCCCTAACCCGAAATGCTTCCTGTGGAGCATTTCCTCCCTGCATCGGTATATTGATTAAATTGGGCCTTTTTGGTTCTTCTGATATAAATGTTTGGTCCACAGATATATTTTCATACTTTTTTATAAAGTTATGTAGTGTACAAGCAGTAAGAATAACAAAATCAACGTTTTGTGGCTTTAACTGGATCACTCTAAGAAAGATTCTGAATCGTTGTACTAATATTCCAAAACCATTTTTAACCACTCTTCTTGCACGTGATAAGCTGTAATTAAAAATACGACTGCTATCAGTTAGTTGTTTTGCTGGGTATGGTCGCATTAAATATGGCTTTAAGGAAAACGCCTCGTCACCTACGATGACATATGGCAGTTCAATGTTACTTCCTCGTATTATAGTGGGTGGTGGAATATTAAAAGTTGAATTTTTCCATGCTTTTCCAATGTGAGTGAGAAAAAATTCCGCCGTCGCTATTTTTGCCATAGGATCCAACATCAACAGCTATAAAGTTGTAATGGGCGTCGACAAGAGCCAAAAGGGCAACAGAAAATGTTTTTTTATAGTTAAAATAAAGTGAGCCACTTCTTCGTGGACACTGTATCGTGATGTACTTGCCATCTATGGCCGCCAAACAGTTTGGAAAATTCCATATGTCCTCAAATTTAGATGCATATCTTAACCATTGTTCTTTTGAAGGCTGTGGCATTACCTCCTGCAGTAAAACCTTTACAATAGCCTTGCAAGTCTCTATAACAATCTTGTATACTGTAGCATGTCCTAGTCGGAAACTAAAAGATATTGTTCTTAGAGAATTTCCCGTTGCTAAGTACCTGAAAAAAATATAAACTAGTTTAAAAAAAGGCGTTATGCTAAAATGTAATTTTTTTATTTCAGGGGCAGCTTGTAAAGCAAGATGGAGTAACATTCGGGACAACTATAGGAAATCGAAAAAAAGACGTATGACTAAAAGCGATCAAGCTGCTATTACAACTAAAAAGTACAAATATGAAGATCAACTTGGGTTTTTACTTCCATATATGGAAGAAAGAGCGACTTATAGTAATATGACTGAAAGCGATACCCAAACTATTTCATACAAAAGCGATACCCAGATTTTTGCAAACGAAGACGATGTAAATCATAATCAAAGTAATGTGACAGCAGATAATAATAAAGCATGCATAGAAATTGACGATACTGAGAATTTAGTTGACACCAGTGATGATGACTTCTTTAAAATACCTAAATCCACTGACAAAACCGCAAATTATTCTACATCATCAAAAAAAAAATCGCAGTTAGCCAAAGTTAAAAACAAAAATAAACCAAGTACAAATACGGAATCAGCAAGTAGTACCTTAATGAAGTACATTTTACAAAAGAACGAAACACCTCAACCAGAACCAGTTCATAGTGTTGATGCTTTTTTAGCAGCACTTGCCCCTACACTAAAAAGCTTTACGCCATATTATCTAAATATGGCTAAAAGCCAAATTTTTTTAGCTGTACAAAAAGTTGAGTTAGATTATATAATGATATTATCACCTAATTCTGGAGAAACTTCATTGGGAACAAATCCTTCAACACCATTTGATACAAGGTTGCCTGCAAATGATGATGAAACGAATTTATCTTCAACTTCAACCCATGTTTTTCGTACATTTCTTCTGGGAGATCCAGAGGAATATGGAACAGACTGATTCGACAGGGACAAGTATTATTTTGTATTTTTTTGTATAATAACATATCTATAATAAAATTTGAAATTGGCGTTTTGTGTTACACTACGAGTAGTTAATTTTTTACATACCTTAGACATACGGCCAAACGAACTTGAGGCTCAATAGATTTTCTCCAAAAAGTATCTTGCTTTTGAATCTCATTTTGAATATTTGCCAACAAAATATTGAATGTGTTGTGAGTCATTCTAAAGTATTGATGGAATTTTACTTCATCGTCCGCCAGCTCCTTAAATAAAGTAGCATATTCCCCTTCAGTATCGCGTTTTCTCCACGCCTTATGAACCCAAATACGTTTTTTTTCTTGGTTTCTTCTTTATCCAACAAAATGGCCATAATGGCCAATTCTTCTAGAGAAAAATTCATAACAAAAACACTATTAATAAAACCTGATACCACACGCGTCAAAATAGAAACTTTCTGGCGGCACGAGGCACGGAAAAAACCGACAAGTGTAAATACTATGTACTGTCACTGTACGTACGGTCACTGTACGGCACTGTCACTGTACGGGACGGTCACGGCAATGTGGAAATCAGCCTTTTATGCGCCTATCCAGTGCTTTGCTTGTTTTTCTTGGCCTACCTCCAGAGCGTCTATTGGTTATCACATTTCCTCTTGTTCTATACCTTTTTAAGACCTTGAATATTACAGATTTATGAAGAGAAAAATGTTTAGAAATGTCCTTCTGTTTATAACCTTTTTGATAAGCTTCAACAATTTTCACTTGCAAATCTTTAGATAAATATTTGCCGGGAGGCATTATCGAAATAGTAGTATATCAAATGCTACAAACACACGATCCTAACTCAAAATGTTAACTGCTAGTAAACTACGCTAAACCGGTTTCCTTAGTTTTGTCCCTTAGTGTAATTTTTATATATATATATATATATATATATATATATATATATATATATATATATATATATATATATATATATATATATATATATTTTTATATATATATCTATATAATTATAATATATATATATATATATATATATATATATATATATATATATATATATATATATATATATATATATATATATATATATATATATATATATATATATATATATATATATATATATTGTTTTCATGGGCACGAAGCTTCATTATGCGTATTTTGGTTCCTACGGAGCTCCAAACCTCCACAGATCATTTCTTATGGGAAGTAAGACTTTTTCTCAGGATGGCAAAAGCTACAACATATATTGATTTCAGCCATTTTCACCGGGGGGCACTTCCCATAAGAAATGTGCGGGGTCCTTTCCTATATGAATTAAATTAATTGCATCGTTACTAAAAATACAAAACAATTTTTATAAAATCATATTAAAACAAAATAGACGCTTTTAAGGAAATATTAATTTTATGTCATGTCTTTTTTGTATTAAATAATATTATTTTCTTAAGTATTTTTTTAAATTGTAAGGAAAAAATACAGAAAATGGCTACTTCACATTGTTTTTTAAAAGTGAGATTAGGGAGAGATGTGTATTTTTAGTGTAAAAACGTTTGTCTGATTGCATTGGATTTATTTAAAAAAAACTAATTTGCTTAATTATTTTTATTTAAGACTAGTTAAGACTAAGAGTAGGTTTAAAACTACTAAAAACGTACCTAGTCTAAAATCATAGTGAGAAAATATCATTGTGTAAGATTAGCTTATCGTATTAGCTATATTTTAGTGGAGAAACATATTTTACTTATTTTAACCAAGTTTTGTCGCAATTTTTCACTGTGTCTTGCAGGAAAAAATTATGTGATATCTGCCTAGACCCTCCTTCTCCCCCACGTGAGATTCGGCTCGAGACTCCCCCTCCCCCCAAATGCCTTACGTAATTAATGGACGCCCCCATACGAGAAAAGCCACAAATATGTTTCTGTTCAGTCCTTACTGGGTGACGCTGTATCTATCAATAATTAACACTTAATTTCGACAGTTTTTGTTATGAAAAATTGGGGATAAAAAGAAAGATAACTATTACCGATGCGATGTTACGAAAGAGATGCGTATCAGTTTAAAAAGGAGGTTCATTTTATTACCCTATTAGGCTACACCCACCTGAATTTCAATTCCCTTGTCAGGTAGATATATTAGGTGTCAATATTAAATAGAATTTAAAGCATAATCAGGAAATAAAAGGGCCAAATTTATTTAATTTAGATACCTAATAAAGCGCTTTCAAAAAATAAAGTTAAAAGATGCCTTTTCCCTGAGTAATATTTCCAACGTTACAACGCCTTTGCCTTTGAAATTCTAAAAATGTATTTCTTAGGGTAACTTATTAACTAAAACTTTAATTTTTAGTATGAAAACATATTCAACGTTCAACCGTTGATTGAGTAATGTTTTGGGGAAGATACATAAGCTTATGGGAAGTAAAAAGACCGACAAATGTTTTAGCCGCTACGAGCGCTAGCATCGGCCATCTGTTTAGGAAAACATAAACTAAATAATAATTTAATGATTTATTTAATGAAATATAAAAAAGATTTTTGTAAATTTTTTATAAACCAACGCGTATGCCTCGTAAACGTAACCTACCAACGAAACGCCGACGTTGTCAGATGTTGTGTTGTGTATTCTTTTGTTACTTTTTTAGTTGGTTGTTCCGTAGTGTCGTGTTGAGTTCGTGCGTTTCGTGTTATTAACGTTTAAATTTGTGAGGATAATTTATCAATGGTGAAGTAAAGTGGCTTGGATAGTTACTTTTTAACATTTTTAATTATACATGGTTAACTTCCCGTAAAGGGTAAGAAATTTCTTTAGATCTGGCAATGCAGCGTGTAGCGACAAAAACCCGATTCTATTTTATGTCTTAAATAAAAATTTTAAAACCCAGGCCCCCACTTAAATTCGGCCGTTGTTTACACAAACGCCGTAAATTTTATTGGGGCAGCACCAATCGATCACGCTTTTTCGGAATCACTCGGCATCAGTCGTCACTCAAAAAGGACGGAAAATGCTATTTGCATTGGTTTAAGAAAGATAGAAATAATTTTTGTCGCGAGCCACGTTTGTTTTCATAGGCATTAGGCATCTTCTCAAAACATTACTCAATCAACGGTTCAACTTTGCGATTTTTGTCTCTCCAAAAACGCTCTTCTTTCTTTCTTCTGCATCCTTTAAATAAGTTATAAACATTTTTTAATAAATTTTTGCATAAAGGTGACCTAATAAAATTTGTCATTCATTGCACGTAGTAAGTGTAAACCACTTATGTCGCACTGCAAATCCTTATGATCATTATGTCTTTACTCTTGGCGACGTATACAGGGTGTAAAAAGTATGATGCTAACGATTTTAATGGGCGATAGTGGAGCTCAAAACTTAATTGTTTTCAAAAAATGGCCTTTCAAAGTTTAAAAAAAAATTGGCAACAGCGCGCCCTGTTCGTCACTCATCGCGTCGAACGTTGAACGTTTTTTGCGGGGTTTTACATATATACACTTTTTTTTAAAGGATATGGTTATTTACATTTTATTTGTAACTAACAAGTAATTGTACTCACCACACATAAAATTAAGCTTAATATCCATTTTAAGAACACAAATTATTATGTTTTAAAACAGCACTTTTAGGGTCCGGTGTCGTTTAGTTCCATTCGATTTAAAAACAATAAATATTACAGATAAAAAAACACATTTGTTTAGTAGATTACAAAAATAAAAAATCCGAAAAAATGCATTTTTGCAGAGAAAAATGAAATAAAAAGTCGAAAAAGCACTATGTTTTTAGGTTAAGTAAAAGGCCAGAATTTGCGACGTTGTCGGATCAAAAAAAAATGTTTGACGGCGCATTTATTATAAAGAAATTTTACAATTTAAAGAGGAAAACCTAACAACAACTAACCAAAAACTAACCAGAACTAGGTAATAGTTTGGAAGTTGTTGTTTGTTAGTTTTGGTTAGTTTTTTCTACAAAAAAACTTTATTTCTGGTAAATGGAAAAAAACAACCTTCAATAATAACAAATTATTAGAAAACATCTGGCAACATTGCTTTTTAAAAGAGAAATTCCTAAACAAAACGACATCGTATCATCTCTTTTTGTAGGTATTCTTTCTCACACAGTTACAGTTTTTTATCATGTATCATGCACCTCGTAATATATAAAAATTGCATTGTTCAAACAAATATCTACATTCTAAAAAAAACCAAATCAGCTTTTCTCAGACAACAAAATAATATAATAAAAAAATGTTATGTAATTTATACACATATTTTCTAAAAGGTTGATATAATTTAATATTATATTTATAAGAATCTACTTTATTTTAGGCTTTACTATAACTTTTAATCCAGGGAAGTTAAGAAATAAATCTTAAATTTTTATTTTTATGGCCAGCGAATATCGAGATTCGGGTTTCTGCATTGTGTTCAGAAAGCTCCCAGAAAAAAAGTCTATATGGTGTGGTTATGCCATTTTTCAAAAAATGCATTCTGGTGCAATGAATGCATTTTGCAATTGCATAATTACTTGCAATATCCGAAAATCGTTACTCGAGATTTTCGGGGATGCCGAATTCAATTCTGGCATTAGAAATACTTGGAGGCGGCTGGGGGTCGCTCTGCGGGGTGTGTGTTGGGAAAATTGCAACGTCCATGAAAATCAGCCAAAAATCGCTACTTAGGGGTTTTTGGGGATGCCGAATTCAATTCTGGCATTAAAATTGCCCTGGGGTATAATTTATAAATATTTAAATTTATTATTAAATTATATTACACATATTATAAAAACAATTGCTTTGGAAACATTTTCTGCCTTGAAACGAAATTTTAAAAAGGCGCCAAAGCTATTAAGAGAGTAGAGTATCGTTACCATGGGAACCGGCGCGAACAGAAATTTCCTGTATCGACTAAAAAGAAAAAATATGGGATTAGAGAGACCTTAAATCCGTTGGAATGGGAGGTGGGAATTGGAGGATGGAGAGCTCAGTCCTGTCACCATGACCCAGGAAGCCGATCCCGAGAAAATTTTAAGCAGTATCTCTTGTTCCTGTGAAACCGACTGTGGCACAAGTGGGTTGGAGTACCACTTGCATGCAAGCATTGCGATGGCAATTGCTCAAACCAAAAAGGCACTTCCAACCAGACCGAGGATGGTGACGGGGAAGAAGATGAAGAAAGGGAAGAAGGAGAAGAGTTTAAAGAAGATGTTTAATATTTAAGTTAAAAATGAACTTTATGATGAATAATTTAATATAAATAAAAAGTACAAATTATTATTTTAAAAAAATATTATTTTCATAATTTGTGATTTTTTTTTCACTTTCTTCATTACCTTTCCCCGCAGAGCCACCCCCGAGCGCCCCCGAGTAATTCTAATGCCAGAATTAAATTCGGCCTCCTCAAAAACCGCTGGTTAAAGATTTTCGGCTGATTTTCATAGACGCTGCAATCCCCTCCTAAAATGGTTGTTAGTAAAGAAATGAATTACTAAATTAACACATCATTATCAGGGTCTGACGAGACATTTTTTTTTGTTCACGTCATATAGTATTTTTTTAATACAAAACTGGCTTCATAACAAAGTGCTTACACTTATGGGATGATATTACCCTAAGAAAAACTATGTAAATTAAGGATCATTCTTATAATGTTACTAAATTTAAACTTCATTGTATAACATGCTGTATTTTTGTTGGTAAACAGTCGAGGCGACATTAAACAAATGGAATGTATCGATCTTACCTCAATTTTTGCTGAGTTTATTGAGTTTACACTTATTGCAAAGTAAGAGTAAAGTATATATTACTTTACTATGTATACTCAAGGGTGCTTTTAGGAGATGAAGTTGTCTGGAGTGGATAATATACTACGTGATCCAATTTTAATCAGTATATATATTTCCATGTATATCAACTTTAAAAAGAAAGCTAAATTGAGAAAGTTTTAGGTTCAGAAAGAAAGTCTAAAAAATTAAAACTTGTATTTATTATCCCAAAAAATAAGGGTAAATTCTTTTTTTTTTTATTGAATCAAAATTTTTGTAAACATGTTTTTAAGGATGCTAAATCCTAATCTGACCTTCCTTTCAAAAATCTTTCACATGTGTTAGTCACATTTATGTATATACATTCAATACATTTAAAAGTTCACCTGCTTTGATTTTTGAAGCTAAACACAAGTTCTTTACTTTCTTCTTCTGAATGACTTAAAAGACCACGTAAGTTTTATAATATATTCTAATTTTTTCTCTTACTTCATCTTTGATAGATTAAAATTTTGATATAATTAAATACTGTATAATATCGGTAAAAAAAACGATTTTGTTGGGACTTATTAAACATTATTTACATCAACGTAGTTTTCGAGTTAAAGTTAATGGCAAAACTTCTGAACACCAGTGCGTAGGCTATAAGTATATTAAAAAAAAATGGTTTCGTTCAATAAAAGAATTATAAATATAAAAGAGGAAATAAAAAATGATAATATTAAAAAATAATAAGTTATAGAAATATGTTTATTCGTTCTTCAACAAAAAATGATTAAAGATAGTTTTTTTCAGTTGGTTGTCATTAAATAATCAAATCTTAGAACTTGATTACTACTAATGTTTTAGTTCATATCAGTGATATATAAAAGTCAAATCAAATCGATGGATCCTTAGAAGGTCTCGAATGAGACTCCTTTAGGTCAATTTAATTATTAGAAACAAATATTTATATAAGAGTTCAACAGCTTTATATACAACTTTATCCAATTTTAAAAATGTCAGGCCTTTTTGATTATCATTTTTAAAAACAATTTCTAATATATTTCTTACAGCAGTACCAGCAGTTTGCTGATTTCGATGGAAATTTCGAATTTATTCTCTGCATTTGCTGGATATACACATACCATGAAGAGTGAGTGTCGCTAGATGGGTAAAAATAGCCGTTCTACCCAAAATTATGAAGGTTGATTCTGTTGAAAATATTGTTGACTGCCTACTCGTTTCATCAGTGTTGGATCAGACAGGTAAAGTAAAATTCTTACAAGCGAGCATCTTCTTAAACTACCATTTCTTTGTTGTGCAACAATAAGCATTCACCACAAATAAAGAGTTCGTTTGACCTTGGTGATTATCTTTTTAGTAGAGAGATCTCAATCTTTGAGAGGTGCCTCGATGTTCTCCTCGAATCCTTTGGCTGACAGTTACC
Organism: Listronotus oregonensis; assembly: GCA_019359885.1. NCBI lineage: Eukaryota > Metazoa > Arthropoda > Insecta > Coleoptera > Curculionidae > Listronotus > Listronotus oregonensis. Next base: position 108,520 of record JAHBCN010000123.1, on the reverse strand, counting down.
CAAAACTTGAAATCACCTTCCACTCCCATTAGGAATGTATCTTTTATTTTCCCTACCTGCCCATATCTTCCCATAATATAGCAGAATGTGGTTAGGGTTTGGCCAGTAAATCAGTGTAATTCTTATGCTATACTATATATATATATATTTATATCTATTACCATATATATATATGTACAGTACATATATATATCTATATGTATATATATATATATATATATATATATATATATATATATATATTATAATCAGGAAGGCGTGAGTTAATATTCTGGTGACATGTACTCACCGTGACCTGTCCGTTGCGATCAGCTAATGTGTGCTGTTATTCTCAGTTCAAGGCGCTGATTCACCTAAACCTATTCTTATAAACTCGATGCGGAATCAATCAATAGAAAATTACAACAAGATAAAATGTTAATGTTCGCGATCAATGGGGTCTCTCATTTCGATTCTCCCTCTATCAGGGGTTTCTTCAAGCGTCAACGGCTGTTTTCAATATATGATACTCTGAGCAAAGTATCAGGTCATTACCATTATTTCAATGGCTTGATCGGCATTAATTGATATAAGAATAGTTCAACTGGATGACTGGTGTGATCATCATTGCCGCTCTCTTCCTCGTGCACTGTTAAGCTAATTCTCTTATCTTTAAATAATATTAAGCGCATCCCATGTATGACTACGATATCACTACAACCATGTCTTGCTTTGCAATCTCTTGCTATTGTAGCTCTACTGGACAACACGACGACCAACAAACGCTGTACTCGATCAGTCTGACAGATCAACATACAATAGGTAATATGTGTTCGCTTATTGCTGTTTTTTACATTAATATCTTCTTTCCTCAACAGCTTTCCATTCTTCACCTTCGCCAAGCGCTACCTGTCCACACATAGCTGATGCCTGGCGATCACTGTTTGTTGACGGTCGCAGATCATGGCAGTTAGAAGAAGATCTACGACCAGCTTTTCTTCGACGCAGCTGTTCCATCATGAACAGAGGAGAAGCTATTCCCAATCAACTGCCACAAATGTTTAATATGAGATATTATTCTCTTACCTTTACCTTCTTACCTTATTTACCGCGAATAGCTAACTAAACTCCGAACGTGCAATAGATCTAACTTCACCTCAGCTACTCGGCAGCTCTTCCAACAGATGACACCCTTCTCACACAGTTCCTTCTTAAGCCTATATCGTATCAAATAACCGCAGTTATTTTTCTTCTCTCGATATTCGCCGCAGCCGTCTTTAAACTACATCAACCTAACAACTCTTGACAGATGTACGCCGCTATCTTTACAGTTCACATATTTTTTCCATTTTTCTCAAGTATCAATGCCACTGGTGCATGGTTCACATGTGTGTCTTGCTTACGTAACCCTCGATAGCTCTTTCAACGGATATATTGTAATATCGTCTTGCCCAGCTCCCTTATTCACTCTCGTTTGTGGCTATCGGTAATCAGATAACAACACGGTGTACATTTAGATAGCCGCAACAGTCTTTAAGCTTCATCGGCTTATCAAGCGGCTGTTTTATCGCTTCAGATCTGCAACCTGTTTGCTAGTTCCATTATTCTTCTCGCAGCGCTTATAAAAGTATCATGATATACAGCTGTTTATTCTCTTGTATCAACTGTTATCTATGATCAATGTATTCACTTTTTCTTATACCTACTATTTTCCTCTTTTTAACCTATTTTATTCTGACTCTTGTAGAGCACTTTGATCGTCACATTGTTCAGCGTCTTCTCAAGAGTCAGAGTATCTTGTCTGTTGATCTTTATCGTGGCAACATGAAAACTATAACCTCCACCATTCTTTCCTTCTTATATCAATCATTCAATCGCCTCACAGCTCTTCTGCTGTCCTAAACACGGTCATTTTATTAACGATATCTTACGTTCAGATGCATAGTCGTCTTTTACTGCCTTCTTCAGCATCAATGAACTCTCGTTTTGTTCGCTCTTTTAGATAAGATGAAACGGCTATATCTCTCTACAACAAACGTAATCAAGAGTAAGTTATCAGGGTTCCACCTTAGACGGGACAAGATGAATATCATCTGATTTTCTAATAATCTATGTTGTAATTATAATACAACATTACGTAACCTTTCAGAAATAACGTATTTATATTCCATTTTAACAAGGCTACATTCTTGTCAGACGGTCAGACCTGGAATCGCGCCGGAAGAAATTGATCCCGTTTTTGGTTTCATTTATCTTACAGCAATACCTCTATGCTTTCTGCCTTTCTTTATATCTCGGTTTATTTACAGAAACACTTTCCTATGGGACAACTGACAAAAAATCGAAACTTACCTTAAGCACATAAGGTTCTTGATTTTACCATGTTCTAACGTTCTGAATTGTTCGATCGTTTCAGTGGGTAACTACTCTGTTTACAAGCCCAACTGTACTCAATGGTTGAGCCTTGCTGTCTCCCAGTGATCAGTTTGACATTCAGATAATTGTGATCAGTTGAAATAGTGATGGTTCCACCTGGGCCTCTGTGTGCTCTGTAAATCAGGTGCTATCGCCAATCAACGCATATCAGTTGGATCTGCCTAGCGACTGACCATCGCATCTTTCAGGTCCCCTCGTTTCGAAAGCTTCAGGTTGGGTGCTGGTGTTGGGCGTGCGGTCTTCGATCTCACAGCGTTATGTGTCCCTGATCATTGGCATCCAGACAAACTATCGTTTATCTTTGATCTCAACTGGTTTCCAGTATTAATAAAAATTCTGAATCTCTCCCGGGGTTTACTGGCTAACAAATGATATGTTAGTCGCTGCGTTCACTGAGTGGATGATGGCTAGTCTTCAACACTATATTCAAATGCTTTGCGCACAACAGCTCTCGTCAACTAGCCACCGCTTCCACAACACTTCCGGATCTAATTTGGTTTGTTCAGAGCTTGGAAGTCGTTGAGTCGCAAACTTTCAGTCTAAAGTTGCTAATCATTTGCTGACCATAACCATAACCTAGTTATTTATTTCAGTTCGTTTGTCGGGATCATTTCGCTCCAGTGAGCTAATCACTAGATATGAGTATCAGGTCCTTCCTCAGTGTTGTTGCTCTCCAGCGTGTCCTAAACTAGGACTCGTTGTCCAGATCAGGCACGCAGCTCATGTTCTCTATTACCCATTCACGTAACTGGTGTCGCGCTTCTTGATTACAAACCACCCCATAGTGCTGTAAAACTGGATCTGTAGATGAGTGTTAGAAAGATATATGATAAAGCTAAAATGATGACTGTGATCTGTAGTTCTCGTTCGGTTATATCTAAAAGAACTATATCAGGATATTTCTGCAGCGATCGTTTCCCAGCTAGTTTCATCTAATTGTCAACTAAATCTCTCAGTGTGGCGCCTCTTTGTTTTATTAACAAGCAAATCGCATGTCAAAACAACAGATAAGTATCGGATGACAATGGGCCTTGATATCGTTGCCCGAAAAAAATAACATAGTATACCATGGTTTTGTCTTCACCACAACATTCTACTCGGATCGACTTTTTACCGGCGTCTATGCCTTTCATCGCCACACTCCAAGACTTCCCTACGGTCCTCTTAGACCCGGCGTAAATGTATCCTGGATTCTGAATTCTTGGGTTCAAATCTATTCAACAAAAACTGGCAGTTCACCATATGCTGACTATGCTTGAAGGCTAGTGTCCCTGAAACCTTCCCCACCGTTTCCTGGTTGACACCTCAGTATCAGGTCTTCAGGTTCTCAATCTAAATTAAATGCCCGATAAGTGCTTGGATGGTTCTTAATTATTCAGGCTACTATCCTGCCGAGTTATTAACTAACTATGAACTCAACTTACTGGTAAAAATAATAAAAAAAGTTCATAATAAAGTATATCTTGTGCTTATCACGTGACCTGGGACCTGCAAATCATATCGATACCTCTTTCTGAAGCCGCATACAAAAATCAAAGCTGTCCCCCTGGTTTATTTTATGCAGGTTCAGAAGAATTAGAGCTCTCCACATTTGATTCCTTGTCAAAGAAGAATTAGCTCCTCATGAAAGTATCAAGCTACTCTGATCAGGGTTACCTCTGTTATCGGATCAGCCTCCAAAGGCACAAGAGTAAGTTCAATTTGGATAATTACTCTTGGATGTTCCAGGTGCCCTACAGGAAGGTGGGTGCCACCACACAGCCTCAGCTGCTCTGCAAATCAGTTTCTCTGGTTAGTCACTGGGTAGAGCCCATTTCTTACTGAAGCCCTCATTCAAATGTGGTTTTAGATAGGCTAAAAACTTTCGAACTGATATGATGTAACCGTTCAACGTAATTGAGGGTTTATCAACTACAGGCGAGAGGTCTAGTTTGTAGCGCCTAGAGTTCAGAGCCTATAAGCCCAGGATCTTCATTGGATCATCTCCACTATATTACTAATAAACAATTCTATCTACCATGTTCACCCAAAAAAATACAGTATGTACATACATATTACCACATATATATTATATATATATATTACCACCTTATTATATATATATATATATATATATATGTCTCTCATACGTGCCGGGAATCAGTTGAATTTATTTTGGCCCAAGTATAATTCTGAAAAAAAATGTTTTTTATTTAAAATCTTTGTGTTTTTTTCTCTATCTTGCATAATAGTCTCTATATACAAGGGTGTTTCCAAAAAAGCCATACAAGGAGAAAAATTCTTTTTCAATGACTCTCTATATTTTGTTGTGCATTTGTTTTTCTGTCCACAGTTGATCTTTAATAACGTCATCTATATATTTATTATTGAGATCTTGTTAGTAGTTTAAGATGTGAAGATCAACTCATTTATCCAATGTTTGCATTTGATTGATTTTACAGTGATAATGATCTTAGTATGGTATGTCGATAATTAAATATCATATGATGATGATAAATCGTTAATATGGAAAAAAATTAAATTACTTTTTGAAGAATTCTATCAACCACTATCTCATTTCTTTATTCATCTCATATCTCTGGTTCATCTGCAACATCCTCTGAAATATAAGCGTATAACAAGCGCAAAGTGACGGTTTTCCATAGTTGACGTTTAAATTTATACGATGTCGTGTTTCGATTGAATGTCAGGTTGATATGCCCTCTAAATCTGGTTTGCAAACAAATATCAAGTGGCGTTATTAAAATGTTTCCCGCTTGGCTTTTTATTCCACTCATCTACCTGTGATGTTTAAATCAATAAGGGACTGTAAAAACAAATCTTTTATCAAATACTCAATTGAATATTAGGCAATCAAGCAGGTCTTGTTACAGAACTTGCCATAATAGTAAGCAATATACCTTGTACTGCTACTATCTCATATATATATATATATTATAAAATATATATATATGTAATAACTATCTCTTTCCTATATATATATATATATATATATATATATATGTCACCCTATTCGAAAATAATACTGATAATTAGAAGTGTTTTGAAATATCTTGATTAAAGTTTAAATATATTTGTATTCAGGCCTCTACAATTTAATTTGTTGCAATTAAGGTGATGGTCTGGTGGGGTATCTAAATTATGTTCACATTAGACAATCTGACATAATTAATAATAAAATAAACGTTAAAGTATTTAATTGCTTGTAATATTTGCGACCGAATAATGTCGTTAAGCTTTTCGATTAAAGAATTAGCTATTATATCTTTTAGTCTCAAGGAGTCTACAACGATGAACCGAAGGAGACTACTACTCATTTAATTAATGATAAAGAAAAGTTTTTACACTACTGTCAATGATCGTATACATTTTTGATACTGTCGAATGGATTGAAGTACGTTTAAAATGATTTTAAAGAAAATTGCTCCAAAAATAATTTTAAAAAAATTATTGTTTGAGGTAAATAATAATTTTTTTCAATTATTCAATAGAAATTTTATAAAATCATAGATGTACAGCAACAATTATATTCACAATACTATCAGCTTGCCTTATCATTCAAGTTCGATCTCACTCCAAAACAAAATATCTTCAAGACTGATCGCACGATGATAGGTTCGACCGGAACTTTGACTTATTGGATAATGCTAATACATTTGTTTCATTTAATATCTTCGAGCAGATCGGACGTTATGATTGACCTGTGTAAATCTGTCTGTGCAGATCGTCGCCGTCGTCAAAGAGCGAACAGTTCATTTGACGTCCGTCAAGTTATTTTGTTACTATATTAATTCTTTATAAATAAATATAACATATTATATTATGTGTGCTCATCAGTTTTATTTTTAATAATAATATGGGTGCATTTATGCACGTTGTAAACCAGTTTTTAGACGCTGCTGTGTGCGATGTTCTATTGCAGGCTTTTGAGTTGGCAATGGGTAGATGGGCTGTGAAACAAAGTGCTCTCTGATGCAGCTGGTGAGTTTGCAGTGAAATCAGTATCTCTGTCATTTCAGAAACTGGTTGAAACTTTATTTCCCGACACCACTAGTTTTCTGATTGGCATAAGCGTATTCCACTTTGCTGCTTTTGAACAGAAGGTTGCTGTTGCAAGAAAAACAGTAAGGTCTTCTAGCAACATGGGGCTGGTGAGAAGCGCACAGTTCTCTGTGCAGCTTCAGCCTCTGTTTCAAATCAATCAGTTCAATTTTATGAATAAATCAGAGATGGATATCTATAATTGGATCCGTGAGTTCTCTTTAAATATCATTCTTTCATTTATCTACAAGTTAATATGATATCAGTTTTTCTATTCACAAAAAAAGTATTAAGATTAAAAACATTGTAGAAGTTTCTTAGCACTAATCTCAGTTCTTCTCTTATTATCGTTAATACTACAACGTGTGGTTAGTGATCTTTGTGTATCTCCAACTATTTCATGGTTTCCTTCCATGGTAGGCTTTGTTTAAGAGGTTGAATGCGTACTAACCGAACGTTCTTCTGTATCGTCAAATAAGGCAATGAAGCTACTAGATCTGAGTATTAACCAAGTCTTGAATATCTTCTTTTGTTGGAAGCTGTCAAAGGGTGATAAAGGGATCACACGTTTGTGGTGTCAATAATATGTTTTCATTTTTACCTATTGATTTCAAGAATTTGCCTTACGATGTTGTTCCTTTCATTTTCTTTATTTTTCAATATAATATTCTCTTCTGGTTCATATATTGCTGTGAACTAGCAAGCAAACTCTCAACTAAACGGTTTGTGGTATTGTTTCTTTAACAATTATATTTTTAAGTCTAATCACAAGTTGCCTTTAATCTTTCTTTTCTTTTGATTTTACCATTATCAGTAAAAGTTCAACAATGGACATGTTAAAGGTTCCTATTTTTGTGCCTTTAAAGCACGCATTTGTAAAAATCAGTTTATGGTATATCGAATGCGATTGGTTACCAGATGATCTTTCGAGCGATGGACAAGATATAGAAATGTTTGAATATGATTCGATATTTGCTGATTATTCAAAATCATGCCGTCATTCCCCAGATCAACTCAGTTATGTTACGGCATTCCACTATCGTGCGATGGACATAAAGCTCTCGTTTGCGGTTTATTCAGGTGTAATCCTAGTTCGACCAAATGGAGAAGAAGAACTCTCAAGAGAAAGATACATAAAGTTAAATGTCCAGATGTACATTCGGTTCATTGCCGCATATTCTTTACTAGTGTTATTATTAATTTTATCAGAATAAATGTGATAATATTGCTTGTGGAACGTAATCGCCATGTGCGATAGTCACAAATTATAAGCGTTCATTGTCTCTCTTCGGTTGAACTATATTTTTGTTTACGCGGACAGTTATCTTATTTCTGTTTGATGTAGGCTTGATTCCTATTATTAGTAAGATTCAGTAAACTGTCTTTTTGATATTCAATTATATGAGCCTGCCCAAAGAGCTAGCCCAATGTGGAAATGTCAATACAGGGGATTAATTTTTTATTCCATCGTTCGTTATTTCTAAAAAGCAACGCTTTGTTTGGGTAAATCGACGTCATGATGCAATATATCGAACCATCGACTGGCGTTGATGGGTGATGTCTTTAAATATATGGACTAAATTATTCCCGATATTCAAGATCTTCCAACTCTAGACATTCTAATATAAGATCGTCTGGTCACCACATCTTTCAACCAATACAAAAGTAAAGTCTTATTAGAATCGAGTTCCTGTCGTTGCCATTAACGTTCCCATATAAATGAAATGGTTCAACATATATCTTTAGTTGTGTGGTAAAAATTTTGGAAAAATATAAAAATAGTTGGAAGAAGATGCATTAGGATCAAGGAGTGATTAAACAATTGTTTGTATAAATATAGTTAGTAAACCTACAATTTATTCAAGTTTTATTAATATCTTCTAGCAAAAACAGAAAAGTTTACTAACTTTGAAACGAGAGGGACTTTATCTTTTATCCAGTTTTTTAAAGGTCTTTGTTGCTCAGATAAGTTTGATTTACTATTGTCTACAACTAATCCCGGTTAATTAGAAACTTTTGTGGAAGTGTTTTGGAATTTGACTATTGGTTATATTTTAAAACAATTTCAAAATTATATTTTATATCAATTTTTTTTCCATTTATTTTATTAATTTTTTTATTTAATTTAAGTCATAATTATTTTTTTGACAGTGGGGATTGCTAACGAGACCTAGATAAGTGTTTAGTTTTTTGGGATTTTATGGAGGTTTTTCTCTTTTCTTTTTTAGGCAATCAGCGAATTTATAGGGGTAAATGGGGCTGAGCACACTTAGTCTCTATATCCCGGGACCTGAACTAAAGCGGTACCATTTTATAAAGATTTCTTTAGCGTGTATCCAACAAGGTCTCTTCTACAAAAATTATGTTAATATTTTGATAAATTATAGTTTTTTTAGGTCAAGGCTATATAACCTGTCAAGATGTAATCACCTTAGGAACAAAAAAATATTTGTTTCCCAATATATTAGAATGTTTTTTATTAGTTGCAGAAGAAAAAAATATTATAGACTACTTTACTTTTAAACGACTTTATTTGAGTACCAATGGTCATTTGTGGACATAGCAAATTGTTTGTTGCTACATATAATATTATCGTTTTTATCAAAATATAAGACAATTTATGCTTGTTTTTTCTATGTTATGTTATAAAATATCATTTTAATAAATGATTGCTTAAATGCTTTTGGGGTTCTTGATTAAAGAAAATTCACATTTACCTGCCTACGTATCTTTTGTGTTATAATGCCACTCACCTTTTAGGTGTTTATGTAACCAATTTTAAGAAAGCGCACCCTAAAATACAATAAAAGACAGTTACCCATATTTTTTTGAAGAAAGGCTGTCTAATAATTACTCTGCTATTTTTGTTTATTATCAATGAAAGTTTAAACAGAGCTTATTTCGCTTAGGTCGATTACTGCTTTATTCAGCACCATTTTTTTAAAAGTGTTTTAACAATAAAGTGGAAACCAAATAAGTTCAGTCGTCATAAATTTTGTGTCTCAATTTTTTAATCAAGGTTGTTTTGGTAATCAACTGTCGTTACTGTCAAAATAGGTATTTTTTATGATAAAGAGCTATTTTACTGACTGCATTCTTGTAAATTACGATATTCATATTTATCAGTAAATGTTCGAAGAAATAGTTCAGTACCCCCAAAAAAATATTTATTTTAATTTTCTGTTATGGGGGATTTTTTTATTCTTATATTTCAAACAGTCAGCTGTCTTGGACTTTAACAAATATAGGGAGCCGAATAGTGCATTAGTATTTTTTTAGACAAAATTTTAAAAGAAATTATGCTGATATTTCTTTTTCTCTCTCTACCTTTTTTCTCGCACTATCGCTTATTGGAAATAAATCAACGAAATGGGTATATTACCGATTTCTGTCAGGACATTAACTGTTTCATAGAATATGTATTTTTTACACCCATAAAGTGAAACATCTATGTATAAAAAATATCATAGGGCACTAGGACCGACCATTAAACGTCAAAAAACTTTTCTTCTCAAATATGGTCCACAAAAAAAAATGTTTTTTTGATGTTTTAGTGGTCATTTCCTACAGAGCTTTGCAACTTGCAAAGAACGGGAGGAAGGCCCTGACCCCACTTTAGTTTAAATTTTTTTTATTCAAAATCTTTTGGGGGTTTTAAAACCTGGTTTAAAAATTAAAAACTGGTTTGGCCCCCTTTTTGGGATTTAAATCCCCTTGTTTAAATTTTACCCCCTTTTTATTGGACTTCATCTTCTTGAAATTTTTAAACCTGATATATAGTTTCGGACTTGATTTGCCGGGAATGTTTTGTTAATTAAAAATGTGGGTTTAATTTTTAATCTTTAGTTTTTTGGTTTTGTGGTTTCCAAAACCCAAAATCCCCCTCGGTTTTGTCCTTTTAAAATCTATAGTTCTTTTCTTGGTAGAAAAAAATAATATTTTTAAAATGAAAAGGGGAAAAACCCCCTTAGAAAATCCCCTTTTTAGGCATTGAATTAAAAAAAATTTTCCTTAAATTATTTTTTTAATAATTGGATAAAAAAATTTTTCCTTGAAATTTTTTTCATGTAAAAACCCTAAAATTATTCTTTCAATGTTAACCGGGAAAAAAAAATTTTACCCCTATCCCCTAATTTACGGAATCCTTTTTAAAAGTATTCTTGGGACGAATCCACTGGAATGGTTTATTGAATTTTCTAATTATAGCTTTTTAAACCTTTTAGGATTAAAAAATTTGGGAAAAAACTACTCAAAAACGGGTTTTAAAGGTAGTTTATTCTAAATTTGATTTGAAACCAAAAAAACAATTTTTATAATTATTAATTTTTTTTTTTATTTTCTATTTTAATTTTTAAAAATGTTTCAAAAAATAATATATATTATATATATAATATATATATATATTATATATATTATTTATTATATATTAAATTGGGAAAGGTTTTTATTTTTAAAACGATTTTTAATAGATAAAGATTATTTTTAGTTTATGATTAATTGATATTTCATTTTTTTTAAAATTTTTTGTTTGTGTTTAAAATAAACTTAAGCTATATTCTGCCTATTCTTTAAAAGCTTTTTCCTCGGGTGGGGTTTAGATTATAAGCTTATTTAAATATATGATAAAAATTAAGTTTTAATTATTTTAATTCTTGAGAAAAATGAAATTATCACGGTACATTTTATGTATCATTTAATTTTTAAATATATTATTAGTGATTATTAACTTTAAATGTTTTTTTATTAAATATCAATACAAAATTCATTCCTAAGAAAGGGGTAAAATCTGGGCTAAAACAGAACCAGGTTAAAAACTCCATGGTTATTATCTTTGACATTGGACAAATCAGTTAAAACTATTGGGGGTTTTAATCACCAGAATCTGGGCCTGAAATTTTAGTTAAAAATTTTCAAATTATTAAATCGGGATTGGTTCTATAAATTTCAATTTAATAATTCCGATAAATACTTAGAATTTTTTAATAAATTTTTATTTGTTCTATTATAAAAATATTTTTATATCCCTAATTATATGATCAATTCGGTTTGTCTTTTTCTACAAAATAAACAAATTTATTCTTTCTTCTCTTTTTTCCCTTTCCATCTGTTTTAATTTTTTTTTAAAAAAAATTTACTTTCGAACATTTTCTTTGAAATTTTTTATTAAGTTTTTAGGTTACTTATATGCTTTTACCTTTTGTTATTTTTTTTGGGTTTATAATTTTCGGTTATAAAGAGGTTTATAATTTCCACCCCTTTCTTTGGTTGTTTGTGGACACTCAGATCCTTGGTTTTCTAAACAAAATCAATAGTCTTTATTAAAATTTATTTATTGTTAGTTAGTTTGTATTCAAGGTTTTTAATGTTTTTTTTTGTATTTATTTATTATTTCTTTTTGTTAACGTTTCTTCATAGAAAAAAATTGGCCCACTCTCTGGTTTAAATTAGTCTTTGGGATCTTTGAATTCCCCATAATTCATGAAATTTTTTGGTGGAAATATTCATGGTTTGGTTCCCTGAATTTTCTTTTTTATCTTGATCAGGGAAAAATATTGTAGTCCCGATGGGTTTAAATAAATTTGAAAGTTATTTAGTTACTATTTAAAATTTTGCTCTTATATATTTAATCAAAAAAAATGGGTTTAAAATATCATATAAATCTTGTTTAAGTGAAAGGCGAGTAGTATTTCTGTCGGTTTCTATTTTTTTTGTTTTTACGTTGAGGGGGAAACCATTTTTTTTAAAAAATAACGGTTGGATGATTATCGACCCTTTTTCGTCTGAATCACAGTTAAAAGGAAAACCAAATTATCTAATATAATAAAAAATTATTCATCCCGCTTATTCATATTATTATCTGTTAACATGCCAGGGATTTTATTTTGTGTTAAAACCTTATTCAACTTTCTTGAAGTTAATATTTTAATCGAGGTTAAATCTCAGCAATATTAATTTTTATTTAATTTTTTCAGGATGTACTAATATAGCATTTCTTATATAGTTTTATCTTTATAAACATTTGTAAACTCATCTTCCTGTAAAATTATTTTTTTTTAAATTTTTATTTTTTTAAATGATTTAATTTTCATGCATTCCCTCTCTGAATTAGATACATACCACCACGGTTGGGTCTATTATCAAAAAATAAATTTTTTTTGAATATGAATATTCCATTTGAAAAATGATCCTATTTAAAGACAATTTGATTTGGGGTTTCCATTCCCTTTTCCCTTTGATTTATTAACATAAAAAAAACTTTTTTAACTTAATTTTGGTTAGCCCAAAATTATATGTTTATTTTTTGTTAAAAAGTCAAAAAAGTACTTATAATTTTTTGGGGGAAAAAAACCTTCCTGTGTGTCTTCTGCAGGGTTTTTTCAGTTTTAATCTATTCATTTCCCATGTTTTGGGGGATGTTGGGATCTTTAACCAAAGATAAATCGTTAATGGAAAAATTTGAATAATTATGTATAAGCTAATCTTGTTTACTATTTTTATCATTAGGTTTTGAAATTTAAAAACCAAATTTTTCAATCGGCCATTTTTTTATAAAGGGGTTTCATCACCAAAACTTTTGAGAATATATGATAATTTAATTTTTTTCGTTTCGGGTTTAAAATTTTCATCTCTTTTTTTTCTTTGGCCTATGATTTTCAATGTTTTTATTCTGATTTCACAATAATATTTTGGATATTATTGGTAATTTACTTCTTTTATTTCAATTTTTTCCCTTTCGCGACATTTTTTTGTAAAAATAATAATGAATGGCAAAAATAGATAAATGAACAGATATTTTACAGAAATGGGTATAACGTTATACTGTGTTACAACAAACTACATAACAAGTTAATTGAAACAAATGAACAAAAAAACAAGAAGTGGCAAACTAATATTCCTACTAAAATGAAGATGTAAAATAACTCTAAAATTCAAATTTGTAACATCATTTCTCAATATATTAACGATATTTTAATAGTCCTTACACCTATGAATGGTTAGACTTATATGTAGAATTATCTCATCAACATCCCTGCTGAGATGTTGGATTTTCTTAAATGTTGGTTAACTGCAGCACTCGTTTCGATTTTTTCAACGTGACTTCTGATCGGTTTTTAAACTTAGAATTTGAGCAAATTTGTAACCAGTTTTCGAGAATATGTTAGTTAGGATGCTGCCTTTCAGGAAAGTTTCGATAATCGTTTGCCACTATAGTACATTTCTATTGCTTTGAAAATAACGTTGAAAATATCAAATTTTTCTTTAAATAATTAACCATTTTACCAAGTTGACAAAATTTTAATAACGTACCCAAGCAAACTTGATAATGACGTTAGATGACATTCGCACTATAACATGTTATACATTGTTGAAATAAGAAGAAAAGCACTATTTGGCTGCGAAAATCATATGGCTTATCTATAGAAAGTAAAGTTAGGATGATGATTCATCGCTGCTTTTCATATGGGCGCCATCTCGAACGCCATTACATTTTGTTGTAACACGGTATTAACGTTATAACTATGTTCGCGAAACCCATTTCTGTAAAATATCGTTCAGCTTATCTGTTTTGCCAAATACTAATATTTTATTGTTTACAAAAAATATGACGTTCGGAATCAAGGCCAACTCGAGAAAATATTTGTTTTTGAAATAAATGAGGTTATAAACTTTTAAATTATAACATGTTATACATTGTTGAAATCAGAATAAAGCACTATTTGGCTGCGAAAAAACCCAATATGGCGTCCATATGAAAATAAAGTTGATTTTGATTCTAAAACCCGAAACGTAGAAAATAAAAATTGACTACTCGGTCATATTCTACAAAACAAGTTGTTTTGAAGAAGTTTTTACAGATTTGAAAAATTTTCTCTTATAAAAAAAATATGGCCGATTTTCGAAAATGCATGTTTCAGGTTTTTTTCAAAATTTCTCAAAAACCTAAATAGATAAAACCATGTAGTAAACGGGATTATTTTACTAACATAATTGTCCAAAACTTTCCCCATTTAACCGATTTTCTATCTATCGTGGTTTCCAAGATCCCCATACATTTCCCACCAATTTGGGACACACTGTATATATACACCGTGTCCAAAATTAAGTCGGCACTATCGCTAACTTTTTTATTATAAGAGATACAAGTTAGGTTAAATTAGCAAAGTTGTGTACATTTTCACGCTGATTACGTACAATGACAATATTTAATAAACAAATGAACATCAGATTTAAGAGTTATTCACAAAAATATACTTTTTTAAATGCAATACCCTGTATGTGTTACGTTTATTCGATAGAGAATGTTATTTTCTATACAATAAGTTATTTACATTTTTTTTCTTAAATGAGAAATAGCGGAGTTATTTCAATTTAAATGTATTTTTCCGTAACTGGACGCAGGCAGCCATGGAATTCTTAAAATACCCTTTTTTGTACAAATTATCGTAGTACGCTATGACAGAAATCAAATTTAAATAAAGTCCGCCATAAAGGATATAATTTGTCAAATCTTCTAATTACTTGGGTAAATTATAAACATCGTAATTTTAGTTTATTTTTAATAATAATACCTACATAAGTAACATTAATAAAATACATTATGCTAAAAATGGCTATATTGACATCATCCAACAAATCCTCCAACACATTTCTTAATAAATTCAGATATCAATCCTTTATAAAACACAGGTCCAACAATTTTTAATCCAATGAGCAGCAACATACGTTTAAGCTAAAACGACTCTTGTGGATTGGAAGGATGGTGGCGCAGGAGATTTTTACTGCTCCAATAATGTTGGTTCTTTTAGTCATGCCCATTACTAAATTTAGTCTTATCGCTCAAAAAAAAAAACAATCGTAAAAAGTATTGATTTTCTATAGTAGCATTTACAAAAAATTGGCATAAGTTTATACGCCTTTCGTAATCACCTGGCAACAAAGTTTGTGTGGGTTTGTATTTGTAGATCTCACCTACAGTCTATTGTGGAATTTTCACGATATACTTTAAAATATGCCAAAATATTAATATCTGTTTGTTGATTTATTATAAAGGTTTTCTTATTTCTACGCTTAAGAAAAACACTTTCATTTGATTGAAACTTTCGATGAAGGACTAAAAAATATCTTCTTTTTGGAATATTTCTTTTTGGAAATAGTTCCACTCTAAAGCCTGATGCCATTTTTTTTTTTTGGAAATTATGTAGCATTCCATCATATCAAACTTCTCCAAATGACAACATTTTAAGCAACAGTAGCATAAATAAACTATTGCCTTATGATGTACTAGTTGTCACCAGAGTTTATATCTGATTAATAAACTCTGGTTGTCACTAAAGCATCATGGCGGATAGACATATTATCTTTTGGTTTTCTTTTATTTCTGCCATTGCATACTACAATAATTTGTACAAAAATGCGATTTTAAAAATTCCATGGCTGCCTGCGTCCAGTTATGAAAAAATACATTTAAATTGAAATAACTCCGCCATTTCTCATTTTGGGAAAAACATGTAAAAAACTAATTGTATAGAAAATTACACTCTCTATCGAATAAACGTAACAAATACAGGGTGTTGCATTTAAAAATTGTATATTTTTGTGAATAACTCGTAAACCCGATGTTCATTTGTTTTTTTATTATCGCCATTGTAATCAGCGTAAAAATGTACACAACTTTGCTAATTTAACCTAACTTGTATCTTTTATAATAAAAAAGTTAGCAGTAGTGCCGACTTAATTTTGAACACGGTGTATATACAGTGACCGCCAGAAAGTATGCGACATATGGAATTTTTTTTATTATGACGTTAAGAAAAATATCGATTTTGCAGATCAACTCTGCATCATCTAAAACCTCAGAAACAATTAAACGATCCCGATTGTCATTTGTTTTTTGGCAGTAAATTTGAGTTTTGCTAGGTCGCTTGACCGAATTTCCCCTTATTTGTCAAATTATCGAAAAATTTTATGAGGATAAGTTGTTTAAAATTTCTTTGTGTAAAATTTTGAGCCATTTGGATAAAAACAAAAATTTTGACATGTTTTTTCCATAAAAATATTTTTGTTTAAAAAATTTTTCTTTACCATTAATAAACAGATCTTTCAGACCTAAACTAATGTTTTGGCACATTTTTTTCTTTACTTTAGTAAGTTAGTCCTTTTTTCGGAAGAAAATTAAAAAATAATGGTATTTTTCGGAAACCCGACTTTTGCATAGGCATTTTCTAAGTACCGTATCTCGCAATTTTAAATAATAATTTTTATCGTTTAAAC
This sequence comes from Listronotus oregonensis, assembly GCA_019359885.1. Classification (NCBI taxonomy): domain Eukaryota; kingdom Metazoa; phylum Arthropoda; class Insecta; order Coleoptera; family Curculionidae; genus Listronotus; species Listronotus oregonensis. The sequence goes on along the minus strand of JAHBCN010000123.1, from coordinate 91,792 downwards.
GATTTAATGTAATAATTAAAATATCTCCAAATAAAAAATGTATCTTTTAAATATCAAGTAACGGTATTTTAAAAATGCCTATGCGCGACAACTCGGGTTTTCGAAAAATACCATTTTTTTAAATGTTCTTCGGAAAAAAGGACTAACTTAATAAAGTAAAAAAAAATTGTGCCGAAGCATTAGTTTAGGTCTGGAAAACCTGTTTCTAAATGAATTCTATTGAAAAAAGAAAAAAGAGAGCATTTTCTACAAAGTTTCGGCTTTTCAAAAAACTATAAAACCATTTTGTTCTCCTTCAGAGTGCGGATAAAATAATATTTTTTTTTATTACTCGGTTACACAATAAGAAATCAAAAAGTCATTAAAAAAGTCGAGAATTAAAAGAGTAAAACAAAAAAAATCTTATGTAACAAGTAGCAACAAAGGACTTTCTTGATCGTGGTGTGGCAGAATTTTGGTCCAGTATTAATGTACCAAACCAATTCTTTTCAAAAATAGGACAAAAATAAAAAATGTTGACCTTTAATTTTTTCTTATACCTTATACAGAAAATGTATCTATGCAATTAACATTTTAAGGGTGGTCTGGCAAATAGTTGTGTCAAGAATAATAAATTTTTATATTCTACTGATCAAAGCTTCTTCGAATAGTAAAACATTGTACCATGTCTTATACATCAATTTTACTAAAAATTAAAAAATATATTCAAAAAATTGGTCAAGTTGCAGATTGCCAGACCGTGGGTTTATTACTCGTCTATCCAACAAGTAATAAAGTCTATTTTTGTACCTTTTTTTGTTCACCCCCTTTTACAACGGTCGCCGATTGGACTATAATATTTTTATATACTTCGTTTTGGCTACCCATCTTATCTTCAAATCCAATCATAGTAAGAATTTCAATTCTTTCTTATTCCGTTAATTTAACCATATAACACAATGTTTTCCTCGATAAATACTTTAAATAACCTGCTTTGATATAAAGATCATAATAATTGAATTTTTCAAAGACTTTACTATTTATCGAAGTTCAAAGTCAAATCACTGACAGCTAAAAACAATCAAATATTTAAAGAGCTTATGGTTTCGTCTGTTACTTTGTGACTGTACATTTTAAATGACTTATAATAATTGGTTTTATTTTACTAAATCAAATATTTATTATCAACATAACTGCCAGGCAACCATCTCTTTAAATTTTTAGTTGTTTTTAGAATTTCTATTGTTATTAAATTTAATATTTAAAAATTGTAAAAGCGTTTTTCTTCTGATCCAGCCCATACTCAAAATTATCTTATCGGATGAAAAAAAATGTGCTCTTGCCAACTCTGTAATAAAAAATGGGTGTTACTTTTGATAAAAATATCGATGATGTCATACCTCTTACAGAAATCACCTTGTATATATATAAAAAATAAAAAATTCGCAAAAAAAACAACATTTTACGGTTTCAAGCATTTTTCCCAAAATCTATTGCTTTAATTTTAAACGAATTAATAATCCACTACTTTTAAATACTTTTAAGCAATATTTAAATCTGGAAGAGAAAAAACCCAAATTCTATAAAAAAATTGACGAGGAGCTATTTAAATTAGTTACGTTTTGTACAATTTATATAACGTTATGGTCAAAACAAAAAGGTTTAAATTTATCGAGGGTTTTGTAAGATAAGCGTATACTTATGCCCGATACTTATCATCAACAAGCATCTTATACTTGGTTGCCTTTCGATTTCGATGTTATAACCCCTCCAATATTATCTGATATCATCTTTAAAGGAATCGGTTATTTTTGAAAGGACCTAGTTTTATTTTTAAACAAAATATACTCTGGTCGTCAATCACTCTGAAATCAAAGGTTTTGTGTGCAAAGGGAAGTAAATGTTAGTTAAATTATTTTTTTTTTGAATAAGTCAGCCTTTCTTTATTTAAAAAACATGGGTCAAAATTGGGTGGATTTTAATTCTTTAATAAATTATATTTATTCATCCTATTTGCCTTCACGGTTTAATAAAGTATAGTCTATTAAAAAGTTTATTTTTTCACTCGCGTCTAGCGACACCTCCGCTCGAGCTTCCTGACAGTGTTGACACATGAAATATGCTTTATTATGCAGGGACTCGGCTAAAAAATTACATTTTAATGTAATAATTTGGGGTATTTTTATATATGTCCCCGCATTTTTACGTCTTAAATATAATTGGGGAAAATAAAAAGCCGCTTTGCTAACCAAAACTAACCATTACGGACTAGAACTTAGGGCTTTTAAATTTGTCTAAATTATTTGTAGAAGTTATACACAAAATTTTAACAACCTATTAGAAAAAACCCGGGGAATATCTAATTACACTTTTTTAAAAAATTATAACTTCTACCATATCAAAAATTATAAAAATTTTGTTAATAACTTCTATGTAGGGATAATTTAGACAAATTCAAAAGCCCTAAGTTCTAGTCGGTCATGGATAGTTCTGGTTAGCGAAGCGGCTTTTTATTTTCTCCAATTATATTTCACGTACAAATGCGGAGACGTATTAGAAAAGACCCATGATTTGCTTTTTTTTACATTAAATGCATTATTTAGAAAAAGCCTACTGTTCAAATTACGCGCCGAGTCCCTGCATAATAAAGCATCTTTCATGTGTCAACACTGTCAAGAAGCTCGCCAGCAGGGTAGTCGCTAGACGCGAGTGTTTTTTTAACACACTTGTTTTATTATTGAAATTTATATCCATGTTAGCGATACATTTTAAGTTATTAGGAATCTAATTTTTTATACCAAGTGTAACATATATTAAACCGTAAAACTTACAGTTGCAATCAAACAATTTTATGCATCCCAATTAAATACTAAATAAGTGTTATTTTTGGCCGTCGAAGTTTATAGGGTGATTTACGTTAAGTGTTCTATTGAAAACTCTGGAAAACCAAAAAAAAGACTTTTTAAAATTTGGCACACAGCTATAACAGGTAATAATCTACATTAAAAAAAAAAAAGGCAATTACAGCGTTGTCAGATCTAATCGAAACCAATGGCAACATTGTAATTTTAAATAGAACACACCATAATTTATTACATATTCGGATCCTACACAAAATTCTAAGTAATTTTTCTAAACATCTACCTATACCCCTCTCCTACCGTTTTTAAGAGAATAATTAATTACTATTTTTTAAGGTTTAATATTTACCTGCCTAACCGAGCTGGATACTTCATTTTTTTGTGGTTAGACAATGCATGTACTTAAAAGATCTACATGCTATAATAGCGATATATCTCACAGAGTATCTCAAATAAATACAATTTTATCGAAATTTAATAACGATTAAAAGTTTTTTTTTTTTTAAATACGACATTGTATTTTATCCCATTTTCAAACAGACTAATAATTTACCTACAAAATGTCTATACATGTGTAGTACCCATCTGCACCGTTTTTAAAATACATCCATGTTTTATATACCATCCACCACAAAACACCGGCTTAATTTAAAACTGACCTAGGTAGGCCATGAAAGTTTCTATTTAAATCCTGACAACAATAGTTGTTATTAGATGTGGTTTGTTGTGGATGGTATGTAGAAACATGGAAAAAATTAAAATTTGCGTGTATTTAAAGAACGGAGCTAGATGAGTATGGAAACATGTATGGACATTTTGTAGGTAAATTATTAGTCTACTCGAAAATGTGATAAGATACAGTATGTTATATTAAAAAAAAAAGAGTTTTAACCATTATTTAATTTCGGTAAAAATGCAAAGTTTTTGGGACACCCCAATATCGCTATTATAGCATGTAGATCTTTTAAGTACAGGCATTGTTTACAACAACAAAAATTCTAGTATCCAGCTCGGTTAGGCACGTCAATATTAAACCTTTTTGACATGGTGATGTTTCTGTAGTAATTAATTATTTTCTAAAAAACGGTACAAGATAGGTATAGATAGATGTTAACAAAAATTACTTAGAATTATGTGAAATCCGAATATGCAATAAAATATAGGGTGTTCTATTTAAAATAACAATGTTTCTATTCTTTTCGGGTAGATCTGGCAACGCTGCACTTGCCAAAACATTTTTAAAATGTATATTATCACTTGTTAGGACCGCGTGCCAAATTTCAAAAAGTTCTTTTTTTGTTGGTTCTTCAGAACTGTTAATAGGACACTTAACTTAAATCACCCTGTATATTATGTCATTTTTTATCACCACAAATTTTTTATTTGTGAAAAAATAGGATATTTTTTTCCTGTCTGAAATTCGAGACAGAAACTATAATTTCCGATTGCATATTACATTACACATCATAGTTAAGAAAATAAGTTTTAATATCAAAAAGACAACCATCATATTAGTAGTTTTTTATGGCTTGGAGCTAAAATACATTTATTATATTTCCTAATCAGCCAATGTTTGACTTGTTTGTGATGTACAAATGACGTTTCTCACCATCTCAGCACGTTTGGACCTAAACAAAGCAAATATCTGGAGCAAAAGTTCGTTATATTCGGCTTGTTTTCTTTTATTGTCTTGTTCCCACGTTCAGATCATTATTCTTTATTTTAAAAATGGATACGGTAGTAGCAGTTGGTGCTTTTCTTGTGGTCTGTAAACGTAAACGGCAACGCAAGATATGGACATGAAAATTATAGATAAGTACATTGGTATGCATAAATGTTTACAAAAGATTTTTAAAAATTATTTCAGTTATCAGGACCAACTATAATCTAAAAAATGTAATTACTTGCAGCTTATGTCGCGAACGCTCGAAGAATATACGTTCCAGTTTGAATGCTTGCGAAGAACTGTTTGAGCAAGTCACATTTAACCTCGCTCCGAAAATATTCAGTTCGTAGGCACGTCCAGATTTTGTACTGCTTGTTCTGTTCAGTCTATGTCTATATACAGGGTGTTCCATTCAGAGCTGTCGGTAATTGAATTAAAATAATTGAAAAATCGTATTCAATTACTTCTCAGTAATTGAATTACTTTAATTCAATTACTTTCCGGAAAAGGTAATTGTATTTGGATTATCAATTAATAGAATAATGTAATCGTAATTGGTAATTAATTTTCACGAATCCCATGTTATTCAATTACTTAGAAAGTAATTCGATTACTTGTAAAGTAATTAAATTACTTAGAAATTAATTCAATTACCTAATAAATAATTAAATTACTACGAAAAATTCAATTACCTTTCTTTATGGAAAAACTGCCGTAATTTTGGCCAGCCAGAATCCGGCGAACGCCGCCACCGCGCCAATTTAATATTTTTGATTGAGTCTTACCGCCAATGTTTTAAAACTTTTTTTTGTGGAAAAATCTGTTGATGTTGTTGATGTTTGGGGTAGGAAAAAAAAGAAATTTTTATTTTAGAGTCATTTAATGTTAAAACTTGCCGAGAAAGCAGTTTGAATAGTGTAGCGTTCGCGTATGACGCATATTATTATAAATATTTTATTTGTTTAGTGTATCGTGTTTAATGTCTGTGGTAATTTAAATAGAGTTTTTGCTAAAATATTCAATTATTACTTTTAGTTTTTATCGATAATTGAATTACTTTTAACAAACATGCTAGTAATTGGTAATCGTAATTTACTACTATGTAGAAGAGTAATTGGTAATTGTAATTGAATTACTTTTTAGAAGTAATTGCGTCAGCTCTGGTTCCATTTAAAGTATTACAAGGCAATTTTTGAGAAATGCCTAACTAAAAAAAAATAAAATTTGGGGTGATACAACTGGAGATTAGGGTAACAGTATTTGACGTTAGAACCTTTTAAAGCTTTTCCACTTTTTACAGGTAGTGGTGAGTCTTAAATTTTAGATGGGACGGTAGGGTTTTCTTCTCAGATTTGGAACCTCTACAAAATCGAAACAATACTAATATTTTTAATGGGTAAATAAATAAAATTTATTTATTTACAATTAAACCTGCAATTTAAGTTGTCATAGAATAAAGTTACTTTTATTGATGTGTCTAATTTTAAAAAATAAATGAATTCATCTATCAAGTGGACATACTGGTAATTCTTGTAGTACAGGATCCGAATTAAAGGCAACCTTCACCCAACTGCCAATCGGATGAAATCTATTACAAATATTTTATTCTCTTTTGACCTAAGTAATAAATCACATAATAAATATTTAAACTACCTGACACTTTTCACATTTTTAAAAGGGAAATCTATAGTTTTTTTTTTAACAAAATGAATCAAATACTTTAGCAAAATCCGATATTAAAAAGCTCCTGTCTATAAATTTCTGGTTACAAAAATAGTTTACATTAAAAAAAAATCAGATTACATCATTTTATATATCTAGCTTTGCCTTTGCTAAAGAACAAAATTTATAAATTATAGACATCGCTCTGTTGGTAAAAAAGATCTCCTGCTTAATAAGTGCCTGGTTAGATCACATACAGATGCAAAACTGTTTATTTTTATTTGTAAAAATATTAATATGTTTTTTTTATGATAAAGTCATTTTAATTTGTAATAAATTAATATTATTAAATATGCATTTTTATATATATTTAATGTCGTCTTTATATTTATTTTATGGGTGTTATGAAAGCATGTCAATCAAATAAAAAGTATTAACAAATTTGGTATAATGAAACAGAAAATTAAAGCAGAATTAAAGTTACCAAACACTAAAAAATACACAGAGAAAAAAATATGCATCCTTCTAATGGATGTTGGTATAGATATCACAGATTTTAAGAGAATGGTGGTTAAAACTCTTCATGGGTGTCAGAGGAGCCACCTAGCAAAATAAGCAAATAAGTCCTTGATAACTACCTACATTAAATTGTGGAAAAACACAAAACCCAAAACTCTTATTGTAGCAACTAAAAGATTCGTTTAAATACATCAAATTTTTTAATTTATTTCATTAACTTTTATCAATACAAAAATATCTCAATGTTTATTATCTTTATGGGTAATAGCCGTTATTAAACGCTAGTCAAATAATATACTATGTACCTACTATCTGTTGGCACATAACGACACAAAAGTTTAAATTTTAGTATATATATCTTAAAAACTGTTAAACCCTTCGTTATATTAAATTTAGAAAAAACTGTTAGTCAATCTCCTTTTATAAAATGTTTTTAGCCTAATAGAGTAAAATTTATTTTATAATATCCTTATTTTTAAACCTAATTTGTACAAACCAAAAGTGTAGACATATTTCTATTTTTATTGGTTTCCAGTATTATGTATAATAAATAATAATATTAATAACTTTAAGGTTATTTTGTTATTATGCAATATTTTAAATTAAATATTATATATTTTTAAAAGTTTAACTACTCATTTTAAACGTCACTTTTAACAATTTTTAAATGAAAATAACTATTTGTTTAGTAGCGCAAGTTACCTTCTCCAACTTTGCAGTTTTAAATGTTAAATACCTAGAGCGAAAATTAAAGTAATGCATTTTAAAAATACTAATTTAATTTTGTAAAGAAAAGTGCATGAAGCTACTACTAATTATAATTGTAGTAAATATTGCTAAGGTATACCAAAAAATGTCTTACCGGTATCAACAGCAGATTTGTGATCCAGGATGAGTTTCAGCTATTCCACTTTACACTAAATATGGCCAGTCAACGCACTTTAATGTAAATATTCCAGAGTACTACAATTTATAATATAAACTTACGAAAACAGACAAAAACAGTCTTTTTGTATAATTCTAAACATTCTTTTTATCAAAACAAAGGTGCACCTCACTGTTTATAACTGCTTGAAAATAGCACCTGGCGTGTGTCCGGTCTACAAGAAGTCAACGAAGACATTCTCGCGAGGTCTCGTATTAACTCGGTTAGGTAGAAGAAGGAAATCGCCTACAGGTGAGTTCAATTAAAGATTCATAATGAATGCGTAAAGATTACTACAGGCGATTAGAAAAGTAACTTCTTTATTCCATCCATTTCATGTTGTGTTGCGCGTTGTTAAATGTACGCAATTTATACCGGGCGTGTTGAAAGTACTGGTATTTATTTTCAGTTAAGTTTTTGTGTTTTAAAAGAAATCTTAAAAGGATACGTTTAGAATTGCTATGATAGTCTAAAATACTGTAAGAAATAATAAAAACCACTCGAAATTAACTGCATTCCTACACGCAATAAAGCATTTAATGTTGCTACTACAAAGTGGTCGAATCTATGGAAAATATTCTTTCAACATGAAATTATCTGATAAAAAAAATATTCCCTTCTCGGATAAACAAGCTTTATTTTCAGTTTTTAAAAAATATTTTCTTATTCACTTTAAAAGTAGTTTTTTCGTAATTATGCTGCATACAATTTTCTGCTATTTTAAGTTTTTTTTAGAAATTATTGATATTCACTGATTTTGGACACTCTTCTAAATAAAAGATCAGGGGCGCGGGTTTAAAATATTAAGTTTTTATTAATTACTAAAAAATGGTGGGAGTGCGGAGTAAATAGGGGTACTAAGCGGTGTAAAATTGGTACAATGAGTTACTGTACTAAGATTACATGCAATATTAAGTAAAAGTTTTTTTTTATTTATTTATTTCTTTCATAGGAAATGGAAGAAAAATGAAACAAACAGAAATTATAAATTCATAATGTTGGTGGGCGAAAACGATAAGAAAACGTAATTTAAACGATGTAAATTATGGAGGGTATTTGGCAACATTGCCAATATGTGAAATCCAGCAAGCAAATTTAATTTATTGTAGAATATAAATATTAAGAAAAAGCTAATTAGTCCCAATTAAAATGAATGAAAGTAAGCCTAGCTGGCACTAAAATTTTGAAAAAAAAATAAAAAAAAATTGTATATTTAAAGTTATAGATTCGAGTTTTTTACTGGCCCAAAACTAACCAAAGGATACAAGAAATAAACTATAAAAACAACTTTACAACTAAAAATAATTATTAACTAAACAACAATTAAAGAATAAAACCATTCAAAATCAGAAATATTTTTTCCTAATTGAACATTCCAGTGTATTACCGTTTATTTCTATACTATACTAAATTAATTATTACACTGCTCTGTCTCACTTGTTTTACTAGAAAGCAATAAGGATAAATATACTTGAAATTGAGACATTTATGCGGGGTTGCCTATTGTCTAAGTTAAAAGTAAGTACGTAAAAACTTTTAAAAAAATCAATTGTTATTAATTTTAATTCAAAAATTATTTTAATATTAAATATAATATACCTATTTTAAAGAGTTTAGAGAAAATCATATTCGTCATAACTCGGTTTTTATCGATTACAAAATTCTAAATATGTTGTTTAATTTTTAGGACATCAAATTTTAAAACTTGCAAGTATTTTCATAGGAGGCTTTCTTAATGCATAAAGTTTCTCATTTAAAAATAAGCGCGATTTCTTAAATATTTTTTCAAAAAGTACTTTGTGGTGAAACATTAGGTTGATAATAAGATTAAAGCAATAAATCATGGAAGGCTTCTGTTAAACTAAAGCTGTTTTAATACCAATTGTCCGGTACATTAGGCCATTTATTTAAAAACATAGGTTTTTTGTGTGGCATCATAAAAACAAAAAATTCGAAAGTAAAATGTAAAGTAGAAATATAAAAAAAAAACATTCCATTTCAGTTTTGTATATAGATATATAGTTGTATGCTGATTATATCTTAATAACAAATATATTGTTTTTTTTTCAGTGCAAATTAAATATTGTACTCTGTACAGGATGTTTTAAATGAAATGAATAGGTACACTCAATGAGCTGTTAGTGTTTAACTTTAATGATTTACCGACCAAAAAATATTTAACATAAAGTAAAATGAATTTTACATTCCTATCTTAACTTTTTAAAAGTCAACTAATGGCAATGGCAGGTGGGCCATATAGTACTTATCTTGTACCACTTATAGTTAGCATCATAGATAGCTTTTAAAAAGTTAAAATAGACATTTAAAATTTGTTTTGCTCTACCTTAGACCGTTTCTTACTTAGTAAGTCATTAAAATTAAATAACTGCGGTTTTTAACTAATATAACTAGAATAAGCAACAATACATGGAAAATCTGATTTAAATTTAAAAATTTTAGTAATAGTCTTTTGATACCTTTTTGCCAGTAAAGAGTGCTGGCAATGCCATTAAATAAAATGTACATTGCCGGTATAAAATGTTATATGGGTGTATAATGTCAATTTCTATTTTCTTAGTGTACATAGCGATACTGATATACCACCATCTTTTTTAAATTTTATAAATAAAAATTGTAATAAGCTTTTAAAAATTTCCAAAATTAATAAAATTGAAAAAAAAATCTAATATTAGTATTGTCACATGGAATAAAATAATAAGAATTAACATTATACACAGATATCAAAAATGTTGCATTTTTTTAATTAATCGTAGCCATGACCATAATTTCTTAGGCAACCCATTCGCAAGAAGTTTGTTTACATACAAATCTGATCTGATATTTATATTTTATCCGATTAACAGATGGGTAAGGGTCGTTTCTACTTTGGATCTTAGACTATTTAGGTAAATATTCCACATTGTTTTTATCTCATCAGAAATTGCTCGTCAGAAATAAAAATGTATTTTGCTTTTCTATTACAATATTTAAAAATAAAATTAAAACTCTTAATTAGAAATGTGGCTATTAAAAAAAAAATAATAAAATTTTTAAAACCTTTTTTAAGACCACTTTGAACTTAAAACCAGAACAATAAAAAATGTATCCCATTCCTTAATTAAAAAATAGTAACATGTTTATGTTTTCGTTTTGTGTATAGATTGACCCCAAAATAGGTTTTTAAAGTTTTATCGAGTCTTTTCTTAGGTCCATAATTATAAGTAACAAGTTTAATTTTATTTTTAAAAAATGTAATAAAAACACATGATAAGGAATTTCTGCCCATTTGATCCAAAAAGAAGCAAAATTTAACGTTTGCTTTTTTAAGTAATCTAGATACATGTATATGCTTTATATATATATATATATATATATATATATATATATATATATATATATATATATATAAAACAAACTTATATGGAATCACCCTCTATTTCTGACTTAACTTTTTGTAAGGAAAAAATTTGGTATCCAACTTTAAGATAAGGCTTTTTGTTGTAAACAAATCTGATAAAAAAGGAGAAACGACTGCCACGGTTTATTATTTTCTGAATTTTGTGTTCAGTAGTAAAATTACTTATTCTTCGGTAATTTTATTTCGGTCCAAAAAAAAACCAAAAATGCCTTATGTTGGACTCACAGATGTGCAGAGGGGAAGAATTATTGCTCTAATTGAACAAGGAATGCCCCAAAGAGACGTAGCAGAGATAGTAGGCGTTACACAGGGTGCTGTATCGAAAACACATGCCAGGTACTTGGAACTAGGAACTCTCAAAAACAGGCCCAGACAAAGTCGTCAGAGAGTCACAACTGAACAACAGGACCGCTTTGTGTGCCAAATTGCTAGAAGAAATCCCAGTGTTTCTCATCCAGAGCTGCAACGACAACTTCTGCAAGCTACAGGTGTGAACGTTTCAATTGAAACCATTAGAAAAAGACTTCGCGCTCGAGGTTTGTACAGTAGGAGAGAGTTACGGGCCCCACAGTTATCTAGGCAAAATAAAATTGACCGGCTAAATTGGTGCCTTCAACATCGAAACTGGAAAATTGAGAATTGGCAAAATGTTCTTTTTTCGGATGAGACCAGAATTGGCCTAAGATCAGATGACCGTGGAATTCGGGTTCTCAGAGCTCCAGGAAGACGAGCGAGACTCCAGGCTGCCAAATCTGTCCCAAGATATAAAGGAGGAACTGTAATGTTCTGGGGAGGTATTATGCTGGAAACAAAAACTCCATTGTTATCACTTCAACAAACTTTAACGGGTAGGCGGTATGTTGATTTAGTGCTAGAACCAATCGTTAGGCTTTGGAGAGCTGCAATTGGGGATAATTTTATCTTCATGCACGATAATGCACCTCCCCATGCCAGTAGAGTGGCTCGAGAATGTCTTGAAACGGAAGGTGTCACAGTTTTAGACTGGCCTGCATGTTCACCAGACCTAAATCCTATCGAACACCTGTGGGACCAGCTCAAAAGAAGGATTCGAGCACGTCAAAACAATCCAGGAAATGACGCAAAGCTTATTGACGCAGCGTTAGTAGAATGGGAAAACATACCCCAAGACAGTGTTGACAATTTAATAAGAAGCATGCCAACGCGAATTGAAGCTTGCATAAGGAATAGAGATGGCAACACGGATTATTAAAATAACCAATTTTATTTTTGTTTTTGCTTTTTGGCCAATAAAATTTTAAATCTGATTTCTATTCTGAAACCAACAAAAATATCGATGTGTTTATTTTGTAACCTTATTAATTTGTATTATTGATATATGAGTTTTTTTTGCATTAAAAGTCATTGGTAAGGACAGAGTTTTATTTATAAACCAAAAATGTTCATACATCTCAAAAAAATAATAGATGATTCCTATATATATATATATATATATATATATATATATATATATATATATATATATATATATATATATATATATATATATATATATATATAATATATATATATATATATATATATATATATATATATATATATATATATATATATATATATATATATATATATATATATATATATATATATATATATATATATTATAGCTTTCCAAAATTTTCTGATTTTTTGGGATAAGGTCAGGCAATATAAAAAAAGTGCTTACTAAGCAATTTTCATCTAATTTATGTCAATTTACGACGTTTCGCCTGGAAGCTCATCAGTATATATGTATTTTTTTATAACAACAAATCAATCTTAAAACTAAGGGGTTTCTCACGAAAAACACTCATTTTTGTTGTTGTGTAATGAACATTTAAAACTTAAAGTGACAAACAAACACTTAACATTTAACACAAATAAATACAATACACAATACATTGTATTTATTTGTGTTAAATGGTAGGTGTTTGTTTGTCACTTTAAGTTTTAAACGTTCATTACACAACAACAAAAATGAGTGTTTTTCGTGAGAAACCCCTTAGTTTTAAGATAGATTTTGTTGTTATAAAAAAATACATATATACCTGATGCAGGCCCTTCCAGGCCGAAACGTCGTAATTGACATAAATAATATGAAAATTGCTTAGTAAGCAACTGTTTTATATATTGCCTGACCTTATCCCAAAATCCAGAAAATTTTGAAAAAGCTTAAACAATATCAAGGCAAAGGTCAAAGAAAATAAACAAATAAACTATATATATATATATATATATATATATATATATATATATATATATATATATATATATATATATATATATATATATATATATATATATATATATATATATATATATATATATATATATATATATATATATATAATAGCTGACCCAACAGACGTTGTCCTGTCTTAACTATAAATATTGAATTTGAATTGGTATAATTATTAAAAGAAAAAAAAAACAGTGTTTTTTATGTTAATGCTTTATGGCACACAGTATTCTATCTGTCTATCTACCTATCTCCCTATCTACCCATCTTCCCATCCTTTTAGCTACCCCTCTAATCATGTATCCATTTATCCATCTACCCTTTTATCCAATCTACCAATGTACACAATTATATGAACTGTGAAATAGAATGTATAATCGAGAAATCGAAACACACCGCCATCTATCGGGTGTTTACTCAACCTATATGTCAAACGATGTTGAGAGTTGTATTGATGAAACTAAAAATGAAAATAAAAATAACAAAATAAAAAAATTTGTCCAAAAAAATAAAAACAAAATGTGGTGGACCAGCCTTATCACTTAGGGGTATAAAAAATAGTTTACGTCCTATTTTAAAACCAACCAAATATACACATAAAATTTCATAAGAATCGATTAAGCCGTTTCGGAGGAGTTTGGTTACACTGTGACACGAGAATTTTATATATTAGATATATATTAATTTGCACCTACTCCCTATACGCTAAGTTTTATTTAAACTTTGATCAGTGCTTTGTAAGTTTAAGGACATGCAGAAATTTTTATCAAGAATAAAACTTTTAAGAAATAAAAAATAAAAGAGTTATTATAAATCAATAATTATGCCGTTCACTGTATTTGTAAGACAATAATATTTACCTGGTTACAGGAGATACCAATGAGAAATTATTTTTAATTCAGAATTTGAAAAATGATTGCAGTAAAATATTTTAAAGCATTTAAGCATTTTAAAGCTTACCAACTGTAAAAACAACTTTAAAGATAACTGTGGTGTATAAGGGTTAAGTTTTAACTTAGTTTTCGACAGGGTAAATCATAATTATTCATGGATGTTTAATAAAACTACGATAGCGTGAAATCAGAAATAATCGTTTCTGACTTTCTATCGGATCCTTTTAAGATCAAAAACTCAGGTAGGCAGGATTGTTTTCTTACATAAACATATTTAGTATCAGCTAAAATCATTTTATTTGGACTCCCACATTTGGTATTCATCATTCAGTATTTAGATATTTAAAGTTGTAATTAATACTAAAATTATTTACTTATATTATAAAAGATAATTTAAATATTATAAACCAAAATATAGCATTGCTGTATAGTATACAAATAGGTTTAATGCAAAGTGTGTGCAGAATGATTTGATTAGTGTTAAATTTCGGTGTAATGCCAATCTTTTGTTTTAGTACGAGTGAAACCAGTATTCTCCCCTTTAAATTTTCTTTTAATGACTCGATATTGGAATATGACGTTGTGAAAAATCGGCCAATTGTAAAACTCTTGGGTGTATCGATCAATATATTAGAACTGACCAAGGAAGTTTAAAGGTGTATGGAAGCCCAATACTGTAGAACAAAATTGTCCAGGAGTGCAGGGCAGCGGGAATAGGGGGATTGGCCCCGCGGAGTTTGCGCAATGAATAGTAGGTCAGAGCCGGACTTCCATAATTCTTTGTTACTATCTATAAAGTTGACATCATTAAATGTCAAATTCAAGCACCCACTGTTTTTTTTTTATTTTTTGCACAAAATTGTTAGTTATTAAACGATACTACCACAGATACTACCATAGAATATTTAAAATTATTGTTTTTATAGTTTATTTTGATTTCTGGGAATATCAAATTAAAAGAAAAATTATTTGGCTTTTCTCCAGAATAAAGATATTTATATATTATGTTTTAAAAAATTATACTTTTTTTAGAGATTATTATGGAGAGCTAGTCTGCTCTCGCAATAATAGTAACAAAAAACATGAAAAGACACAAAAAGGTATATCAAATTGAAAGAAAAATTATTTGGCTTTTCTCCAGAATAAAGATATAATAAAAATATTTAGAAAGAAGCCTTCTATTTAAATGGTTGATATTTTTGTAAGTTTTGTATTTTGGTAATTGTCTCGAAAGTTGCCTCCTCTCCGATTTTAACCAAATTGGGTATATGTGGGTTTTTTGGGGCGCTCATTACGAATCTAAAAAAATATTTTTTCGGCAACGTTTCGTTTTTGAGATATTCATCATTAAAGTTGAAAATCAAACTAACCTCATTTTCACTATATTTCCCCTTCTTTTTTAACACAATTCTTGATTTTTACACTAAAGTGGCACACAATATTTTATAAGACCTTTTAAAACCTTGTATTTTTATTTATTTTCCACCTTTTTCCCATTAAATTGCGAAATTTCAAGTTCAAAGGCAGCAGCCATATTTGCTTAGAAAATAACTAGTTTATACATGGTTACATACAATTAAATTGAAAAAAGATGTAAATTAAATATAAAAAACAAGTTTTTAAAATGTGTTTGTGAAATATTGTGTGCCAATGTAGTGTAAAAATCAAGAATTATGTGCAAAAAGAAGGAGGAATAGTGTAAATAAGGTTAGTTTGATTTTCAACTTTGATGATGAATATCTCGAAAGCGAAACGTTGCCGAAAAAAATTTTTGCAGATTCGTAATCAGCGCCCCAAAAAAACTCCTTATACCCAATTTGGTCAAAATCGGAGAGGAGGCAACTTTCGAGACAATTACCTGTATTTTTACCAAAAATCTTTGTAAATAAATAAAAACACGATTTCTTAAAATAAATGTCAAACATTGTATGACAGTTTCATGTACTTATCACCAATTTCGTGATAAAAGAAGGGCAAGATAATGTAAATGAGTTTAATCTAATCCTAAGATTCCGGTTGTACATTAAAAAGTGAAAATTTTTATAACTGCTTTTTAGGCATATACTTTTTACTAATAACAAACATTCATAAGACA
This sequence comes from Listronotus oregonensis, assembly GCA_019359885.1. Lineage (NCBI taxonomy): Eukaryota > Metazoa > Arthropoda > Insecta > Coleoptera > Curculionidae > Listronotus > Listronotus oregonensis. The sequence continues at coordinate 75,517 of JAHBCN010000123.1, read as the reverse complement.
GAATAACAGTGGTTAAAAATGTTTAGTAACCTTTGGTACCTAGGTATCCATTGTAACAGTATCCGTTAAATATTATGTGTCCACAGTATGTCGAGCTTAAAAAGTTGATGTTGTAAGTTTAAGAAACCAAAAATCTAATTTCTTTTTAAACAGATACAGAAAAATCAAAAAGGAACTTTAACATAAAATTGTACTTTCTTTCATTCAATTAGAGGGACCTGTATATATTAAAATTTGCCTGGTCTACCCAGTAATTAATAATTTTGATCCTTTAAAAGAATTTACTAAATTATTAAATGAAATAAAAGTACCTAAATAAATGTAAACCTTATTTCTTTTTAATAATCCATAGAAATACACAGACATTGTGGAAATCAAAAACGGTACTACTACGGCTCTCATAAAAGTATAACGTGTTGCCTAACTACACACTATCAGTGTGTAAGTAGGGAACACATTAAATTATTTCGTGGAATTTTGTTATTGCGCAGAATCGGCGGGGCCAACTTTGACAGTTATTTTCATACTGGGGTGTTTTTATCGAATGGGCCATAGCATTGTGCTTCCATACACCTTTAAACTTCCTTGGTACTGACATATAGAATTAAAAAAAAGACATTAAACAGTATCAAAAATCTTTTTTTTTTACTTTATCATACTTAGTCTTGACCATCATTTTTTAGGCAATCCATAAAGATAACATATAAAATTCTTAAAAGGAACCAAAAAAGACTTTTTTAGCGTAGTGACTATAGATTTTGGGTGCAGAAACAACACGACTGTAAACAAAAAGTTTACGGAGTTTTTCATCATGACGTAAAAAAGAGTACTGAAGTTGAGGTGGTTAAATAGCTGCGCATATAACAGGTTTACCAATAACTAAATTTAAGAACAAATAAAGAAATCACCTTTTTAAACTGTAAACATTATTCTCTAAATTAATTTTATGATAATCCAGGGCAACCTGTCTAGCGGTTTTTTATTTTAATTATATATCTATCTATCTATCTATCTATCTATATATATATATATATATATATATATATATATATATATATATATATATATATATATATATATATATATATATATATATATATATATATATATTTTATATATATATATATATATACAGGGTAAGCCTGTGAAGTGAGACCCCCCGTTTATTGCTTTATATATTCAAATTGGGAAAAAATGTTTTATACAAAAATATTTTGGTTTTTGGTGCTCTATATTTTGCAAACAACGTTATGTATACAGGGTGTATCAAAAAGTCCGTACAAAAACAAAGTTTATTTTTTTAAATGACTCCCTTTATGTCCGTACAAAAGCCAGACTTACCGTAAGCGTTGCTTTTATCGCCATTTTATATTATTTTAATGAATCGTATTTTTACAATATTTTTGTATTTTTTCAAAAAATCTTTTTGATTTGATTTGTTTTTGTTAAATAGAAGCTTTTTAAATCTAAGTAGTGTTTCTAATCGTGCCATTCTTATTTCGCTTTTACTTTTGTAATATTTTTGTACAATAAAATTTTGTGACAACTTCTAAAAGTGAATTTTACATTAAATCCTTGCTCGTTTTTAAAGCATTGCAATTTCACTTCTTTCTTTAGTCGTCCATAGTTATACCACAGACATGGAAATGGTATTTCAAGAAGGGTCTAATTTGGGATACATGCGGAGTATACAGATTGGAAGGGGAGAGAGCTGTTCTAGCTATGGATATAAAGTGTAAGTAGTAATGTAAGTCGACAGGTTTCGATAATTCTCGTCACGGGAATATTAATATTATTTATATTGTATAATTGAGTTATCGTTTATTTTTATTTTGTTATTTAAATAATTGCATTTGGTGCTTTCTTTAAAATTTTTTCTTTGTCAAAAATTTGTAATGTAAATTAATGTCATTTTTTCACTATAGAGATTTTAGTGGCACCATCCAAAATCAATTAAAGGTGGTGAAAAAAGATTTCTGCAATACCCTGAGCTTTTATCTAACCCAGAGAATTAACACCCCGTCAGGGCCGTATCTAGGTATGGCCACGCCCCTGGCAAGGCTTAATATTTGTACCCTCTTCACACACCGGGGATTTGGGGAGTATGGAATACCCCCAACAAAAATGGGGCTTTCGGGGGTTTTTCCCCGGAAATTTTAGAAAATTGTGCAAAGTTGTAGGTTTAAAGTTTTTTGAACCAAGAATTTCGTTTCTTTAAGCTACCAATTTTGTGGTGGAATTTGTGTCAAATTCTATATTTTCTTTATATAAAAATATTAGCCTACTATTTGAAAGAGACATGATTTATATAAAACAAATGTTTGTATCTAACTAAAAGAAATGAAATGTAAATTATCTCGACATCCTAATTTGCTAATAATTAAACATAGAATAAATTTTCTCAACAATAAAATCGAAGTTACAAAAATACTGTGCATAGCAGGCCTACTAAAACGTAACATTTATACTTTAATAAATTAAATATTATGCAACAAAAAATTAAGAATAAGTACTGCCCCCAATTTACAAAATAACAATTTATCCGCTGTTTAAAAATTAAAAAAAATTAAAGACTTACATTCTCGCTCTAGGTATCAGGATAAATTGATATTTTAGTAATAAGTCATACATTTTATTAGTCTAAATATATTAAAAACAATTAAATTAAGTATCTAAGTTGAAAATTTGTTATAATATTGTAACTTGGTAATTTATTTATTTGATTTATTTTGTCAAAAAAATATATTTATAATATGACTACGGTAGTGGCAACTGATGAAAAAAATTTTTAATAGCTGATTGCAAAAGAAGTAATGCAAGCATGGAAACAATTCTTTGAAAACCTGTTAAACATAGATGCAGTAACTAGGAACATGAAGAAGATATACCAAAGAGCGAGTATGTACCAAAACCCATGCTAGAGGAGGTTAAAGGGGCAATACACCAATTTAAAAATAACAAGGCCCCAAGTGAGGACTCCATAACGGCGGAGTGCATTAAATATGGAGGAGAACATCTATATACTGCCATACTAGAGCTACTGAAAAACATATGGAAAACGGAAGCCCTGTCAAAGAGTGGAATGACGGTATCATCATTCCCATTCATAAGAAAGGAGACCGGATGACCTGTAAAAACTATAGGGGAATAACCCTGCTTAATATAACATACAAGGTGTTATCAAATGTACTAAGAGGGCGCATATCCCCATATGCAGAAGACAACTTAGGGGACTACCAATGCGGCTTCCGATCCAAGTGATCAACAACAGATCAAATATTCACCATAAGACAGCTCATAGAGAAAAGCTGGGAGTTTAACAGAGAGGTCCACCAACTGTTTGTAGATTTCCGCCAGGCATACGATAGCATCACCAGGAAAAGTATCTGGCAAGCCTTGGAAAGCATAGGGGTACCAGAAAAGATCATAAAGTTCACCAAGATGTGCGTAGAAAACTCTAAAGCCAAAGTTAGGATAGGAAAGAACAACACTGAAACATTTTCCATCAACAATGGCCTAATACAGACCGAAGGCCTGTCACCATTGCTCTATAACATAATGCTGTACATGGCTATCAAAGAAACGAATATTGGTCTGAAAATATTTACAAAGAAGGACCCAGAAATGATCTTAGCATATGCCGACGACATTGAGACGGTAGGAAGCAGTACGATTTAAACAAAAGAACTGTTCATGAACATAGAGAAGGAGACCAAGAAGGTAGGCCTCACGATCGACGAGGAGAAGACCAAATATATGCATGTCATACGGAGAGCAGGAAGGAACAGAATAGGACTAAACATAACCACGTACACCTACAATTTCGAATGCGTAAACCAATTTTAGTACCTAGGGGCAGTTATAAACTCGGATAACGATATCAGTAGCGAAATAAAAGCGAGAATACTAAAGGGCAATAAATGTTTTTTCGCCTTTTAAGACCTGTTTAGGTCCCGACTAATATCTAGGAACTCTAAAATACAGATATATTCGGCAGTTATCAATCCAATTATTCTGTACGGTTCGGAAACATGGACAATGACGAAACAAAACGAACTAGTGCTAAGACGCTTTGAACGAAAGATGCTGCAGAAAATCTTTGGGTCTACAATAGATGAGAGAACGGTCAATATCGAATAAGAACGAATAAGGAGCTCAAGAACATGTACAAAAGACCGAGCTTAGTCAACGAAATAAAATCACAAAGGCTCAAATGGGCCGGACAGGAAGAACTGGAAGAACTACTCAGACAAAGTAGGAAAAGACTTCGCATAACGGTAGGGTTGCTAACAGGGCACGATAGCCTAAGAGGAAACCAACACAAGATATGCTCATACATTGGGGACCCAAGTTGCAGAATTTGCAACGAGAGGGAAGAAACAGCCTACCATATCCTGTGCGAATGTGAAGCATTGAATCACAAAAGACAGGCATTATTTGGGCAACCGAAAATGAGCCCACAGGAATATATCAACCAACTAGTCTCGGGGTTATACAGACTTGTGGAAGGAACGGAACTAATGGGAGGATTGGTATAAATGATAATGGGAGATTAGGATTAAAAAGCCCAAGAAGCTGCGCTGCCTCCGGTAGTAAATCAAGATGGCTCCCAGGGAAGAAGAAGAAGAATGGGCCGGACACGTACTGAGATTGCCGAATGAACGTCTTATAAAGAGGATATGGGAGGAAAACCCAGTAGGAAAGAGACGTTTAGGAAGACCAAGGCTCAGATCGAGAGACAATATCGGAGAAGATGTAGAAGCCTTGGGAGTACGAGACTGGAAGGAGGTTGTATTGGACAGGGATAGGTGGAGACGAGTCGTGGATGCAGCTAAGACCCACTAAGGGTTGTGACGCTACGAGAAGAGAAGAAAGAGATAGCCGATTTTGCGCCCCCCAGTTACTGCGCCCTTAGCAGGCGCCCATCTCGCCGCCGCTTAAGTACGGCCCTGCACCCCGTATATAATTTGTGATAAATATTCTATCTTTAAAATATGTTAAAAAAATGTAAAAGGATATATTATATAATAAAACGTATTTGAGGTCTTTTCCCAAGTAAAGGTAAAATTTTATTAATATAATTACTTTACACTTTATCAGTTTAGCATAATATGATTAACTTAATATTAAAACATAAAAAAAAACATGACAGTTAAACATAAAAACGCTGGAAAAAGGTATATCATAAAATAAGACGTATTCGAGGCTTTTTTACAAGTGAAGGTAGAATTTTATTAATTTAATTACCTTATACTTTATCAGTTTGTCATAATATGTTTAATTTAAAGTTAAAACATAAAATACCATCTTAACATTTAATCATAAAAACAAAGACTCAATTTTTCCTTTAATTGGTGCTCTATCTATAGGGGTGAAAAGCATTTTCAGCAGCATTTAATTATCGTTTATTTTTATTTTGTAATTTAAATAATTGCATTTGGTTCTTTAAGCCTTTAAAATATTTCCTTTGTCAAAAATTTATAATGTAAATAAATGCAGCTACCCCTGCAGGGAAGAAATTCTAAATAATATTCATGCCTACGCACTGTTCTAATCTAAGGCGCATGTCGATAAAATTTCAGGCAGGCAAGCTGAATTTTCCTATTGAAATTTCAGTTTTCCGTGCAAAGTCGATCCTTTGGCGTGTCGCATAGGATCTTCCTTTATATAATTATCCTTTGGCGTTGTAAACTTGGTTGCAGTAGTGTAATGCGGGATTATAAGACAGGATTTAAAACAGAAATAAAAAACGAGGATTTTAATGGCGGAAATTAAAACAGATATATAGAAAAAGGTAAATGTTTGTAGTTTATAATTTTTAATCTCTTATTTAATTACTGACATTGAGATAATTATTAATTTTATTAGATGAAATGCTGGACAATACATTTTCTAGGTGTAAAAATGGCGATTTTTGTCGTCTGTTACCCTGTAATTTTAAATGGAGATTTTTGAATAATAGTATTCCATAAAATTTCCACACCTTAATTCTATAAAGGTTATAAAAAATATTTCTTTTTTTAATTTTCACATCTATTATCATAGAGGTGTAAACAATATTTTGTGGGATCGGAAAAATATACCCTTTTACGCTAATTAGAAAAAATATATTTCTCTTAATATAAATACTTGAGGCATTTCCTACCAAATTGCCATTTATATGATTCTTAACTAAGCTCTAATTCTATATTTAAAGAAAAACTATAATTGATTATCCTATATAAATAAAATATAATATTTTCTACGAAATGCAGTATGACACGTATAGTAATAATCATAATGTGGTAAGTTTCAAATTTTTCAAGATGAACCATACCGATAAATGTACTGAAAAACAATTTTTAATTAGTTTATTAAACAAATATGTATGCATTTGATATAAGTAGACTTAACGTTTCAAAAGAAATGTTACTCAAGTTTTACTATGTAGTCGCTGACACGCTGTCGATACTTAAATGGTTGACCGTTGGAGAATACCACTTGTCGTTGTGTAAGGCCTGAATTTTACGTAAAATTATTGGTACCATCGGGATTAAATTACCAATAGGTGAAAGGTGGAAAGGAGTTCAAAGTTTTTATTTGTATAATGTCTGTGCTGATATTACACTGTTGCCTACTAAGATGCGATTAAGTGTAATCAAATATCTAAAAATCGGACTACCACAGGACCTAATACTTATGTTTAGAATAGGCTGTACTAATACCACTAAAATCATGGACTTCTATTGTCTTTATTTGTTATTTGTTAGACAACGTTTTGGTTAGTGATGTATCTCCACCGATGCTTGACCAACTTTTCACGGTTCAGAAACGGCTGCCAGATATTCGGAATATCGATACTAGACTAATTTGGTTGTTTACAATTATTACAGCTTCTTTAAGTTGACTCTAACTTCAAGTGGTCTTTTTGTTTTCCCGATGTATACCTCACCACATTCACAGTGAATTGGGTCGATACAGTCATTATTTGAAACTTTGTTGTCTGGTCTCGTCTTAGTAACAACGCTTCTTAGAGTAGTTTGTAATTTAAATGCAGTCGAGACCAGACAACAAAGTTTCAAATAATGACTGTATCTGCCAAATTTCCTGTGAATGTAGTGAAGTATACATCGGGGCAACAAAAAGACCACTCAAAGTTAGAGTCAAAGAACACAAAAAACATACGAAACGAGGTGAAACGTCGAAGACAGGGATTGCCGAACACGCTTGTTTAAAACAACACATCATACAATGGTCGAAAGTAAAAACTATTCATAAAGAAACCCACTGAAAAAAAAATTAAAGAAGCTGTAATCCCTGTAAACAACCAAAATATATTTAGCAAGCCTAATATCGATATTTCGAATATCTGGTAGCCGTTGCCAAACCGTGAAAAGTCGGTCAAGCTTAGGTGAAAAAGGAATAATATATGGGTCGTAGCGTTTAAGAATAGTTTTTAGTTATCATTTAAAAACGGTTGGAAATACATCACTAACCGAAACGTTGTGTAACAAATAAAGACAATGGAAGTCCAAGATTTTAGTGTTATTGAAACCATAACATTGTCAAACACTTTCAAGGAAATGATGTACTAAAATATAAAATTGCTAATTACCTTATATTCTGAAAGAAACTGTTTAGGTTCTACTTTGAAAATTACATTAAAAAGCTGTTTAACTCTTTGCCTTTACTGACAAAATTTGACTTCTCAAATATGGGACGTAATTGTTGCCAGGTATAGTTTTTAAAATTAACAAAATTAACTTTTTTCCTGTGTTGCTAAGATTTTATACAAGAATAATAAAATTAAAAAGCTGTTTATTTAGGGTGTTTCCTAATTGCGGTAAAAACAATTATGAGCTAATTCTATATAAAAAAATATTTAAACAAAAGTGCATTCGTCCAAGAAAGAGGGTGTAAAACTTGTAGTCCCCGCCCCTACGCGCTTTAAGTGGGTCATTCTAGTCATGTAGAATTATTTGTTATAAAAATTGTCGCAAATGATTAAAAAAATAGGTTTAACTAAAAACAAAGCGAGATACGAAAAAAAATTAGGGCGTAGAAACATTTTATTTTAAGATGTTTAGTTTGAAAAAAATATAAAAGTTGCAAGAAAAGTTAGTGGCGTACGCGTTTTTGTCAATAATATTGGTTAAAAGGCGTCCCTAGCCGTTACCGGACTTAATAATTTGTATCTAGAAATCGGTTAGGGGATATGTAGGATATTGATAAAAAAAAACGACTTTTTTAAAGGAACTTTAACATCCTGTATCTTAGAAACAATGCATTTCCAGGCCTAAATTTACTTAAACATTTTTTTATAGAATTAGATCTAGAATACGATCTTAATTTTTTTTACCGCAATTAGGACAAACCCTGTATAAATTAATCAATCACAAGCCGCAATTTTTCATATTGACAACAAAAATCGAGATAAATAACTTTGCAATCATCTGAAATAAATAATTTTAAAATATGTTTCAAAATACCAAATACTGGTTAATTTTTAAAGATATTTAATTACCAATTACTTTTAAAGCTTTAAAGTATTTTAATACGCCAATACGACGTAGATCTATTTATAATATTATAAAATCGGAAAAAATAGTTTTCATGTTATTCTTGGTTAAAAAAGTGTGGTGTTTATATCAAACAAAATAAATTTACTTTATTAAATACAAAAATTAGGCAAATTTATTTCATTGCCTATAAATTACATTCATATTTTTTTATTACCTATCATAACTAAATATTAAATTTAGTTCTTGTCATATTTCATAAAAAAGACTTTAAAAGTAAAAGAAATAATACAATGGATTATTTAAAATCAATTCTTTCGTTTAGGCTGGGTCAACATTCTAAAGTCAAGATTTCTATCATTTTCTCCAGTATTTAAAAATTAAATTAACAATGAAGGAATTCGAGGACGTATGTTACGTAAATTTAAGAAAAATTAAAAGATGAACACATTCTCGTAAAACTGATGAAAAATATGGGTATTTAAAAAATATATAAAAAAGCAATAACGAGACACAATAACAATAAACTTGATACATTTCCAATAATTTCGATCAAGGTTATTAAACAATCTGCCTCAATTCGATATTATCCATTATACAGATGCATCCAAGTCACCACAAGGCACCAGCGATAAACAGTTATTTATAAAAGTGAGCTTTCTTTGAATATAGCTAAATATACCAGCATTTATACATCAAAATTGTATGTCATTTTTCAAGGCCTGATGTTTGTTTGGCAAAATGAGAGCCATTTCTCAGCAATTATCTTTGACTCTCCTAGCTTCATCATTGCAACTATTCTCGCAGCATCCTTAAGTAAAAGAATATACAGACTAAGAACCTAAAAAAGAATTATATTTTAAGGGTTACATTTAGTGGCGTAGCTTGTCCTAGACGGGCCCTGTATCAAAATTTGTCTCGGGGCCCTTTTATCCGATTGCGGCGAAGCTCAAATGGAAGGTAAATATTTTTTATAAAAGGGACAAAAACACTGGTATTAAGTAAATTAAAAATATACTGATTAAGTATAAGTAAGAAATTACTTACAATTAACGCTCCTGCGGGAGCCAAATTAGCAAAACTATTGAAATATATACTTTTCTCGCCATTTTTAGCAAATTTATTTTTTAAACCATTCATAGCTGGAGGCGACATAAGTTTTTCGAGATTTTCTGCCTCTGTAGACAGCACCGACAAGTCTGATAGCCGTTCTTGTCTCATAGGACTAAGATAGTTTTTAATCAGTTTTAGTGTTAAAACACTTTTTTCATCTGTTGTCAAAAATAAAAAAATGCTGTTATTACCTCCGGAAAACTGCACAGTTATAAAATTTTATCAGTAAGTAAACCTATAACCAGTAAGTTTCCTAATGGGATTGGATTTTCTGAGTTTCGGTTTTTAAGCATATGTTTAAAGCAATTAATTTATACAGATGTTTATGATATTTTTTTACTGTATATAGCAGTCAGTTTTCCGGATTCCTTTTTTATTATTTCATATGAAAATAATAGGAGTTTCTTCCGTTGTAACACTTTGAATGTATTTCTTAGTTCGCAGAGTCTTTGAAAAATATTTGTCTAGTTTGAGATATTAATATACCTAAAAGGCAGTAATACACATTGACTTTAAAGTACGATTCCGGGTATGAAAAACCCTCATCTTCTGATAACTCATTAAAAATTCGCTTCGTTATCTTCCGCCGTTTATTTTTAAAAACAGTTGTTACCCCCACCCTTTGGCTAGGTTTCTAAACTCGTTTAGCTAAACATGGAATTGATTGTGATTTCTTATTTCGCTCAGTCTATTTTAAAATTATATTTTTCTGTAGGTCATTATTTTCATGCTGTAGAGTGTTAGAACTTGGGTTAATGATGCCTAATAATAAAGAAAAAAAGGCAACTGGTCCTAAAAAAACGTAGTGGAAATTTATTTTTTTTGGTAAAAAGTTTTTATTAATAATAAGTTTTTTTTTATAGCCGATAAACTGTCGTATCTTGAAGATCATTTAGTGGGGCATACCTTCTTAAAAGTAATTTTGTATTTTTTCGATTTATCGTTACTTAACATTAACCAGTGTTTTATACTATTGGCAAAAAATAGATATATTTTTTCCAAATTATCAAAAAAAAAGGTCCTTTAGGAAGCTTGAGTGACACTTACGAATTTTTGCTTACACATGGCAGGTCCCCTGTAGCCCGGGCTCTGTATCATTGATACGGCTGATACTGCGGTAGCTACACCCCTGGTTACATCAAACGTCTGAATACCCGATCTACTGCAGAAACAGCTAACTCCATAATCGCGCCTAACAGAATAACAAGATAACGTATTAGTTGCAAGAAGAATCTACATAACAGAAAAGATGAAGTGGCTCACAATTATCTAATATCAAACGACAACCGCCCGTGTTTTGCAAGCATATTTTAGTGCAATGTCCTAAGTTCACACTAGAAAGATTCAATTTTATGATTGGCTTAAAGAAAATTTGTAACATATCCATAATAACAATTATAATTTATCAAATTATCCGGTCAAAATAGACATTCACCCTTGCATAAATTCCCAAGAAGCTGGAAATTTACATGAACGTTAAGGATACCATCATAATGAAATTGTAAAAAGTCCTTATCGATTCCATGTATGCAAAAAATTTTATACGAAGTTTACGAAAATTAGTTTTTTGGATTTTTTAGCGAAACGGTTAGTTTTATAATAAAAATAGTGTAGACATAAATTGTAGATCATGTAATTGTCTACAAAAATTGTTCCCACAGTTTTTCCCCTTAAATTTACCTTTTCTAAGAAAAAGCAATTCTAAAATTTACTAAAGTTTTATTCCATATACTCTGCACATGCACACGTTTCCACGCCATTTGTGAGGTAGTGTACTTGACGCGTTTTTTCAACGTGGTTTTTCCAGTAGGCCTACTCCACGGTCTATTTTATTAAATCCTAGTCGAATAAAAGCTTTTCTCATTCAATATCTATGATACCCATTATGTGAAGCGTAATAATTGCTGTCTAATGCATTTACAGGGTGGGCATATAAGCGAGGTAAGCGGCTGTATCTCAGGACCTGTACATCTGTCAACAATGGATTTTTTTATTATTATAAAAATGGCCATGAGAAAATTCTGGAAATTATTTTCAAGTTCCGTATTTCACCGCTAGAGGGCGTAACTAAAAATTAAATAAGGAAAACGTATTTTTTCCGAAAACCCATATATTAGCCTATATTTTTGATAATACTGTTAGAAAGCCTAGAAAATTCTCTATTATTTTGGATTAAGGCTCATTGGCGTACGACCGATAGTAGGGGTGGGGGAAGCTCTTGAAAGTGTAATCATTAAAATCGGTGTAAATTTTAAACCACTTACTCGATTTCAGCAAATTAAAATTTGTTTGCAAGATAAATAAGGCTGTTTTAAATATCCGTTCTCCTTATCTCTCTACAGTTCCCAATAAAAGAGCTAGAGGGCGCAATTTGTAATAATCCCAATTTTTTTCATTTTACTGCAAAAATTTAAATCGAACGGTATATTTTTGACATCATATTTAAAAAGTAGATAAAATTTGCAAAAATATTGTGAAAACCCGAATTAAAGTTTTTTTTTACGCGCAGAGTCAAAACTTATGTACCGCCATCTAGCCCCGGAATGTCTAATTAACATTATTATAGTTGATTTCTCAAGCTGTTAATAAGATACAGCCTGTTGTCATAATGAATAAATTAATACTTAAACTAATAGATCACAGCATCAAAGGATGATTATGTGATTTTCTTATGATAATTATTTGTTAACGAATTACTCTTTATATTTAAATGATGGTCCTGAAAAGGACCGATTTTAAACCCAAACATATGAGGTTCCTAATGCCTCGATAGATGTTCAAACAGCTTTTCATTAAATTCCAAACAAGCTTCCAATCTTCTTTGGGTGGATAAAACTGCTGTTTCGATTTCAGCAGCTGATAATTGATTAATGGCATCACGGATTCTGTTTTCCATATCATGTCTAGTTGTGGGTGGAGTTTGGTACACAATACCTTTTAAACGACCCCATAAGTAAAAGTCGAGGCATGTTAAATCGGGTGACCTGGCCGGCCAAGGAAATAGACTTCCCCTTCCGATCCAGCGCCCTTGAAAAAAATTATTAATATGATCCCGCACGAAACGGGAAAAATGTGCTGGACACCCGTCCAATTGGAAATACATGGTCCGTCTCACTTCCAATGTCAAATCTTCTATTAAAATGGGCAAAACATTTATTAAAAAATCCAAAAAAAATATTACAGGTTAATGTGCCATCAAAAAAAAGGACCAATAATTTTCGTTCCGATAATGCCACACCACACGTTTACACTCCAGCGGTCTTGGTGCTGGACTTCTCGCATCCAGTGGGGATTTTCAGCCGACCAATAATGCATATTATGCCTGTTAACTCTACCATCGCTACTAAAAGTAGCTTCATCGGTCCACAGAATCTGTGACAAAAAATGCCTGTTTTCGCGAATCATTGCTAGCATCCATTGACAAAAATCAATTCTGCGCTCAAAATCATGTTCGTTTAAGGCTTGGTGTAGGATTATATGGTAGGGGTGTAGCCTTAAAATAAAACGAAATGCCTATTATATTCAAGGAGTAAATTATATTAAAAAGGTGCGCTAATGCAATTACTTACTTGTGGTCTTTTAGTATATTTCGAACAGTAGTTCGAGTTATTCCCAAATCTAAAGATAGCGCCCGAGTTCCAATATGCTTATTAAATTCTACGTAGGCCAAAACATTAATAATGTTTTCTTCCGTTCCTCCAGTAGTGCGACTCCTTCTAAATCTGGGCCGACTAAAACTCCCAGTATCGCGTAGTCGCTGTACCAAGCGTGGAAATACCGGAAATACTCTTCTGCCATAATGACGTCGATCTGGATACCGAATGGCATACTGTCTTTCAGCTATTGCTGCATTTTGAAAGCACTCGAAGAAAACCGCAATCATATCAACATCTTCATCATTTGTAAGAGGCATTTTACAAAAAAATCGAGCAAAAAATATTTAGATACCAAATTGACAAGAATTAAAAGCTTCTAATAAATACTTGACGTTTCAAAAAATTTTATTTGAAAATTTCTTTTGTTTTTGCCGCCTACTATTCGTTAATTAGACATTCTAGGGCCGAACGCTAGATGGCGGTACATAAGTTTTGACTCTGCGCGTAAAAAAAAACTTTAATTCGCTATAAGTTTAAAACGAGCAAAGATATCATCGTCGGGTTTTCACAATATTTTTGCAAATTTTATCTACCATTTAAATATGATGTCAAAAATATAGAGATCGAACGCTGTTAGAACAACACCGATACGTCACGGTCTCATATCAGTTTGCCATATGAGACCGTGACGTATCGGTGTTGTTCTATCAGCGTTCGATCTCTACCGTTCGATTTAAATTTTTGCAGTAAACTGAAAAAAAACTGGAATAATTACGAATTGCGCCCTCTAGCTCTTTTATTGGGAATAGTAGAGCGATAAGGAGAACGGATATTTAAAACAGCCTTATTTATCTTGCAAACAAATTTTAATTTGCTAAAATCGAATAAGTGGTTTAAAATTTACACCGATTTTAATGATTACACTTTCCAGAGCTTCCCCCACCCCTACTATCGGTCGTACACCAATAAGCCTTAATCCAAAATAATAGAGAATTTTCTAGGCTTTCTAACAGTATTATCAAAAATATAGGCTAATATATGGGTTTTCGGAAAAAAATACGTTTTCCTTATTTAATTTTTAGTTACGCCCTCTAGCGGTGAAATACGGAACTTGAAAATAATTTACAGAATTTTCTCATGGCCACTTTTATAATAATAAAAAAAATCCATTGTTGTCAGATTTACAGGTCCTGAGATACAGCCGCTTACCTCGCTTATATGCCTACCCTGTACAATTATATCAGTAATGTCTGCACCATATAGAATAAACGTGTCACTTTCTGGTGGTAAGATATGAGGTGGACGATAAAAAACTGTTGCTGCCTCGTACATCATAGTTTCATTTTACAATGTGCACATACCAAAGAACAAAAAAAGTTTGTATGATACGTTTTAAAGCAAATCGTCAATAAAAAAAAAACTGAAAAATTGTTGTTTGGACTTAAAACCGAGGGCGAACAGCAGTCATAATGCTATAACGAATGTTTGTACATAGTAATTTTAAATGTTCTAAATTGAACTGTTTATTTTTTAAAATAATTTGTTAGAAAAAAACCAGTGACTCTGGAAAATGACTATTTATATCTTTAAACATACTACCGATTGAGTATCTTTCTGATTGGTTGCTGCTGCAGCTTCCAGGATTTTAAATCGCTCTCCTTTACCATTAGATTTTTTTTATTCCAAGATTAAATACTTATCACCATAATTTAATTTTAATCGAAGTTTGATAGTTCTGTTATCTATATTTTAATTTTTACAAATATTTTTTAGTTTTTTCCAATGTAAACTGACAGTCATCGCTATTTTCGATATAAAGAAATTTCGGCATGTAATTTGTAAAGTTACTACACTTTCATTTAAAGAAAACCGGGACAATTAACATTTGCATGATTAATTGACAATAATCATGATATTTTAAATCAATGTTGGAGTAAAAAAAATCTAAGATTTTAGATCCTGAAAGCTGCGGCAATAATCATACGGGAAGATATTTAATCGGTAGTCATCGATAATTCTCATTACCCCCACCAGGTCGTTTGAAGATATAAATAGTCATATTCCAGAGTCACCTAATTATTTTTTAAAAAACAAATAATTCTAAAAAATAAACGGCTTCATTTAGAACACTCAAAATTAGTATTTACAAACATTAGTCATAGCATTATGACTGCTGTTCGCCCTCGGTCTTTTAAGTCCAAGCTACAATTGGGTCTCGCAGTTTTTTTTATCGACGATTTGTCTCAAAACGTCTCATTCAAACTTTTGGTATGTGCGCATCTGATGAAACTATGATGTACGAGGCAGTAACAGTTTTTTATCGTCCACCTCATATCTTACCACAAGAAAGTGGCACGTTTATTCAATATGGTGCAGACAATGCTGATATAAATGTAGATACATAAGACGGTAATATTACGCTTCACATAATGGGTATCATAGATATTGAATAAGAGGACCTTTATTCTACTAGGATTTAATAAAATAGACCATGGAGTAGGCCTACTGGGGAAACCACGTTAAAAAAAAAATCGTCAAGTACACTATCTCACAGGTGGCGTGGAAGCGTGTACAGGGTTATCCAACGAGGACTAGACAGGCCCCTTTTTTGACTCTACCTGTACTTTTATAAAAAAAAAGTGAAATAGCCATCATATCTAATTTTTCCCTACGAATCCGAAAATGATTATGAACATCAAATAAAGCTGTAGTGTCATTCAGACAAATAATAAAATAAAGTTTAAAAGTTGTTTATATTTTTTATGAATTAGGAACAAATAAGGTTAAAAAATTAAATATTCATTAGAAGACCGTCTACACATTGTTAAATTATATTACAAAAGCGAAGAAAATGCTCGAGAAATGCAAAGAAGATTTTTCAAGAGTTTCCAGAGACGCAATTCAGTGGATACAATTCTAAGAATTAAGACTCTATTTGAAGGAACAAAAACATTGAAAGATAGGCGAAGAAATATAAGAGGACAAAACATAAGAAATCGAGCAATTGTTCAATATTTTAGAATAAATTCGATGAGTTCTATTCCGCAGGCAGTACGAGAAGTAAGGTATGGCCTAGAGCATGTTAGAATAAAAATTGAAAAAGACTTAACCAGGATTTTTCCAAATATTATAGGGATCTCTGGAAGATAAAAAGGGGTTACAACGGTCCTGTTTCGAAAACAAGGAGGACATATCGACATTTATATTATTAAGATGTCTAGTGTTCTTAAGTTTAATTTATAGATTCTTTAAAGGGGGATTTGTTTTTATATTTATATTGTTTTTTATTGTTTTGTATCTATTCTACAAATAGAATCTTTAAATTCAAAATAGAATTGTATCTATTGTATTACAAGTGTAGACGGTCTTCTAATGAATATTTCATTTTTTAACGTTATTTGTTCCTAATTCATAAAAATATAAACAACTTTTAAATTATATTTTTGTTTCTGAATGACACTACCGTTAAAGAGTGAACAGGTATCCGTATCAATATTTCAGGTGTTAATGACACGGTAGACAAAAAATTTTCGTATTAAAGTGCAGAAAATGGACCATTTTGAATTAAAAAAATATAATTTTTGATCAAAAGATATACGAGAAAAGCGGATAATCACGCAAAAAAAATAGGGGCATTCCATTTAAAAAAAAATATCAAAATGCCCCCCTAGCAGTTTTATTTGATGTTCAATTATTTTACATTAATCATTTTCGGATTCGGAGGGAAAAACATATATGATGGCTATTTCACTTTTTTTTATAAAATTACAGGTAGAGTAAAAAAAGCGGCCTGTCTAGTCCTCGTTCGATAACCCTATACATAGTATAGGGAATAAAACTTTAGTAAATTTTAGAATCGCTTTTTCTCAGAAATGGTAAATTTTAGAAAAAAAAGTACAAACAATTTTGTGGACAATTACATCATGATCTCCGTTTTTTGTTTAAGCTATTTTTACCATAAAACTAACCGTTTTGCCAAAAAAACCCAAAAAACTCATTTTCGCAAACTTTAACCTTGTGTAAAAATTTTTGCACACATGGGATCGATGGGGACTTTTTTAGAGTTGCCTCGAGACGAGACGAGACGAGATAAAGCCTTGTCTTGTTTCGTCTCGAAATTTCGTGATAATATATTTCGAGACGAGACGAGACAAGGGTCGAGACACGAGACGAGACAAACGTCTCGTCTCCTTTCGTTTTGTCTCGTTTGTCTCGAGTTGTTTTGGTTCATTTCAATTAAATTAATTTCAATATATAGTGCATTAGTAATGTATTAGATAATTTCAAAAAAAAATAGTTCGAAGTTTAATAAAAATGCTTGGACCCGTCGATTTTTATTTTTAGGTACATGTTACACATTTTTTAAACTAATTTTTATGTCTGCACAGTGCACAAGGTGGTGATAAAAAGGCATATTTTTCAAATGGAACAGACATATTTTATCATTACATTATTAATTCCAATGTTTTATTCTAGAAATGTTCATTCTCAATTTTTTTTTACCAATTTTTAACTTTTTTCATAATAATTAAGTATACCCAAACTATCCTTAATGGCAATATTTTTATACCCACGTTACTTTCTGGGTATAGAATATAAAGTTGGTATAGACATTTTTAGGATTAAATAAATAGAATTTAAAACTGTAAAAATATGAGTAGGTATAGGTATTCTATTTTAAGTTTTAAAAAATTACTTTTATAGCACCCTAATACTTTATGGACGTGCCCTGTCTAATTCAAAATTTAACATACTATTTAACCATATACCTAATACTTATATAAGCACATTATCTACACATCTTATATTCAAGGCGTTAAATTACTTACTCCTCGCCATCGTTGACTCACCCTGTACACTATATACCTACAAACTAATTACAAAATCTGCTGCAAACTAGTATGTATTTTAGAAAGGATGCATTGTTTTTAGTTTTAATTAAAACTTTTTAAAACATAATAGCGGCAAATCCTCAACTAACAGAAACACATTCAAAAACAACCCTCTGCATACATCAAAACGTGCCGCCTGTATACTTTGCGACACACCGTTTTATTCGGGATGCGGCAATAGTTTTTGCATGTTTTTTACTATTTAAAGATCTATAGAGCGGTTGCCTTTTTAAACTGTTTTGACATTTTTCCTTAGTTCATTCTTGTGTTTGTAAGAAGTAAGAAGATGAATCAATATTTTTTTAAAATGAAACACCCTGTATAAATGCTTATATTTTTTTATAACATGCCTTGTAAAATAAAAGTTGACCTGATTGAGCTTTTCTTAAAAATGTGTAGTTTTCTCAAAAAATTGGTGATTTCAGACCTTACGGACACCCATAATATGCAACTAAAAATAAAATAATGAACCTAATAATTTGTTTTTTTATTTAAAATAAAAATATAGAACATATTACTGACATAAAAATGTCCACAAAATAGAAAAAAAATCTAAAAGATAATGGAACATAAGTCATAAACTCTATTACAAAACACAGGTAAAATGTTTTCAAGAAATTTTTCTTATAATTATACAGGGTGTTTGAGCAATAGTTTTAAAATCTTTCACAGCAGTTAGATCTTGCAAAAAAAGTCTCTATAAACATAAGTTCGGATATGCAACGTTTCGAAATTGGAAATACGCAGGGTCCTAAAGTTAAAAAGAAGCTTTAATTGTAGATAATTTTTTAAAACAATTATTTTTATAAAACAACTTAAAATACAACTTTTTCGTTATTTGAGTTTTTTTTCTAGAGACAAAGTAAACTCCTAATTTTCAAAAGGGTATAAAAAAAGAATCGGTTTTAATTTTTTTCTTGAAAGCAAAGCAAAATTAAAAAAAAAATCAGGTAACAAAATAGTTGTATTTTAAGTTGTTTTATCGGGGGTAATACCACGAGTGCTTAAAAATTACCGATAATTTTTCACGATAGCGTGTTTTCTCATAAACTCACGAGTTCGAGGGACGAGTGAAATTTTTAAAGAAAACACGCATGAGTAAAAAATATCTGGTTAATTTTAAAGCACGAGCGGTATTTAGGGAGAATATTTCACGAATCAAAAACTTAGATAAAGTTTATTAACTTAAAATTAAATATTAATTTAACAAACCGTCATTATTATTTAAAACTTTCGTATTGTCAATTTGACAGTAAGTGGTAAAACCACGTTGCCTAGACGACGTGGAACTTCCGCTGTAATTTTTCCATATTACCACTTCTCTTCAGCAACCCTCAGGTGTGCCACAGGGCTCAGTCTTGAGTCCCACCCTCTTTATTCTTGCCCTGAATGGAATCAAAAACCACATTTAACCACAAATCTCCCTTCGTTTATTTGCAGATGATATTTTAATATATCATGCTTCCCACGATAAACTGACCAGTGAGAGACTTTTACAATCCAGTCTCTCTGGACTTAGTGAATGGGCCACCCCACTAGGACTGCAATTCTCCCTACCCAAATCAGCTAGTGTTCATTTTTGTAGATTAAGAACATGCCCTAAAATTTCCACACTTCAACTAAATACACAGCAAATTCAGTCCTCTAGCCACTATAAATTCTTGGGCCTTTACTTTGATTCTTATCTTAACTTTGGTCAACACATCAATTGCCTTAAGAAAAAATGTTTAAAAGACCTAAATATTCTGAAAATGTTGTCAGGATTTAGATGGGGATCCCATCGTGTCACCATGATAAGAATACTCAACTCCCTTATACTTCCCAAGTTGGACTACGGCTCCAACTCAAAAAAGATGGACCCTATCCCAAATAGTGGATTACGAATGGCGTTAGGCGCACGATTCCTGCCAATAGTCTATGCAGTGAATCTGAATTTCTTCCCTTCTATAGAAGGCAACTACAACTCATCAACTATGCATCCTCTCTTTAAAATTCAGATCTTTATTCCCCACTCTAGACTATCTTATCCCAACACTCACCACAACATCGCCTTTCCAGCTCTTGGAACATGATTCCATTCACTCTGTCAAGATCCTTTTTACCAACTCCCCAATACCGTTTTATATGAGCGGTACACATTCCCCATGGAACTCACCCCCATTAGAGCAGATCTGACCCTATTAGATTTTCCAAGGAGACCCATAGTAATACTTTCAAAATCCATTTTATGAAACATATCCAATCCCGATATAGCAATTAAGAACTGATCTCACGATGGATCTAAATTGACACAAGAGCTGGAGCAGCATTCGCATCCTCCACGTATGAATACTCTACTCCTTACACACCTCATGTAGTATTCTCACAACCAAACTCTTCGCTATTTGCAAAGCTACCGAATATATAAAACGAACCAACAAAAATCTCTGGGCTATAGTTAGACTCATTAACTCTGTTCTTTCACTGAAGGCTTATAATCCCTCTCACCCTTTAATTTTAAACATTAAACACAACCTCCAGAGAATTAATATCCAAGGAAAGGAAGTCTAATTTTTATGGATCCCTAGTCACGTGGGCATAAGGGGAAATGAAAAGGTGGATACCTTAGCTAAAAGTGCCTACCTCACTACCTATTAATTCCGTTTTTACCAGAGATCTACAAGTATACTTTAAATCTAAGATAAAGGCTTTATACAATTGAATTGGGATCTACAAATGGAAGAAAACAAAGTATAGAAGTCAAAGACAGGATTTTCTAAACCCTGATCTGAGGAATCTTCCAAAACATTCATTGTCGTTATGGCTAGACTGAGAATAGGCCATACAAGATTAACACATGGCCACTTAATAGAAAAATCTAATCGTCCCATCTGCAATCATTGTAACACATAGTCTCAGTTAAACATATTTGAATCATGCCCAAAATATACTCATCTTATAAATCACATCGAAGGATCTGTTAAAAATAAACTCTATATGAAAATACAAAAATGTAATAGCGTTTCTTAAAACATCCGATTATTAACATATATGTAACCAAAGTCTTCCATGTGAGCACTTGCTCATATGTATATGTGTGTTTTACTTGTATATGTGTACGTCTATATATACAGTATGTGGTATTTATAAATATATGTTTATCTTATCCAATGTGATATTTTATCTTACTCTTTCTGTTATATTTTGGTCAATTTTAATTACATATGTTTGCTGATCTAGTCAGAGATCAACATAGAGTAATATTCTAACAACTACAACTTGATGGACACTAAAAAATCCTTGGGGTTAATGTGTCTTTTTTTTTTTCTTGGGACAGTCCACAAGGCTCATGCCTAAGTACAACGTACCGTGGGTGTCTTCAGTGTGATGAGAGGAGTTTGTTCACACGGGACTTAAATTTTGGAGGAAAGGAAAAACTTTCGGCAGAGGTTCCATAGTCTTACACTCTAGGAATAAAGGAACGAAGAAAGGAAGTTCGGGGCCTCTCTAACTGAACTGAAAGGATGCATTAAAGTTGCACTACGTGTTGCTCTGTTGGGAGCTGCCAGAGGGAAAATACTGGCCAATTCCTTGAGCAGAAGCCGTGAAAATACCTATAGAAGAGGACAGATCCCCTACAGGTCGACGATGGGCAAAGAAGAGGAAGCCTTTCTGTGAGGTTGATCATTAATAAGACGAACAGTTCTTTTTTGAATGGAGTCCAGAATGTAAGTGTTGTAGGGGACGCCATTCCCCGACATGAGAACAATATTCAAAAGGGTCTGATTTGGGATACATACAGAGGACAGATTGGAAGAAGAGAAATATTTTCTGGCTCGAAAGAGGAATCCAACTTTTTTGAAGTGCCAAGCTATGGATGAAATGTGTTTGTGCCAGTTGAGGTTATTCTCAAAAGTAACGCCGACTAGATTAAACGACTTTTGTTCTGAGAACTTGGCCGCTCATTGTAAGGGATGAGCATTCGCAGACTTTTTCGCGACAGCGAACATGACTGGTTTTAAGGTTAAACTGAACACGATTTTTGGCGCCCCAATCCAAGATAAGTTTGAGGTCTTGTGAAAGAGATATCCTTGACCGCGCTTGTTTTCAAATCAGAATTACACGGTGGCTTAAGAAATTGAATACTAGAGTGGAGGGTACTATCGTCAGCAAACAGAATGGGGTTGATTGTGGAAGAGAGAAGATCGTTAATGTGTAGAAGAAACAGCGTGGGTGCCAGCACTGAGCCCTGGGGCACCCCAGCATTAATTTGGTAGAAGCTGGAGGAATGACCATCTACACTAACTGATATACGTCGATTAGAAAGGAAACTGGAAAGCCAAGAGCAAAGCTTAGGTGGAAGACCGTAAGAAGGAAGTTTGTTAAGAAGCCCATCATGCCAGACCTGATCGAAAGCTTTGGATATGTCAAGAGCAACTGGGATTCACCAAGAAACTCAAGGGACTTGTTCCAGTTGTGTGAGACAAAGGAAAGAATCCATATTGTCTATCATGTAAGATCTTATGTTTTTCCAGATACTTTAAGATTTGGGAATTAATGAATTTTTTCATTACCTTGCAAACAACTGAAAGAAGAGATATAGGTCTATAGTTAGAAGGGAGACTTTTGGATCCTTTTTGGGGACAGGTTGCACACGTGCAGCTTTCCAACTCTCCGGAAAAATGCCCGTGTCGTAAGAGATTCGAAAGAGGCGAGTTAAGATGGGTGCAAGCTCGGGAGCACATTTTTTTAAGACGATTGCTGGTATGCCATCCAGCCCAGACGATTTTTTAGTATTAAGAGAAGAAAGAATACGCTTGATTCTCGTCTTAAATTAATACAAACCAACCAATCTTATGGGAAAATATGTACATGAGTGAAATATTCAAAATAATTAAAAAAAATAAAACCACAGGGTGATATACTTTTTAAAGCAATTAATTTTAGCTTAGACTTTTTACAATTTTATTATAATGGTATCTCTAGGTTCATGTAAACTTTCAGCTTCTTGGGAACTTATGCAAGGGTACGCCTAATACTTTAAACTTTCTAAAAGATTGTGGGTTACTTAAGATCAGACAAAGTCATGTTAGAGCATAGAAATTGTAATGTGACCAAAAAAAAATCAAGAATAGCTAATTGTATTTAATTATTCCCCAAAAGAATCGAAGTTTTGCAAAGTGACCTTTAAGATTCGTACCTCATACTTCTTATTGCGAAGGCCTCTAAAGTCAAGTTTTCCGTAAAGATTATAGATTCATTAAATTTTTATATAAATTTCACAAGCAGCGATGGAAATATTTTAAACATATACTGTTACGCCTATCATTTTCACAAAGTATTGCATATTCTTGACGAATGATGGAGGTAGGATTAATGAACGCGAAGAACACCCAAACTATAAGCCAAACTTCAAATAAAGACCTCAAACTTGTCAAGATTTATTTAATGATAACCCTAAGGTCTCTTGTATGGTGTATTTGCATAAAGAATATAAGTAAAGCAAGTACGGTTGGTATGGATTGTCTATCACCTTGGGAAAGGGAAAATTTATATTAAGTTTGCAGTAATAGTTATTTACCTAACAAGTGCGGATAGTGATACTTTTCCGCACGCGATGCAGTTACACGAACGACGCGAAGCGGAGTTCGGGTAAGCCGTCAAGGGTGAAAAAGACACTTTCCGTACGTGTTAGGTACAACATTTTTTTCTACGAGTGTGTGGAAAAAGTCAAACTAAACAAGCATTAGATAATATTTATTTTTACCATTACTACTTATTATTATTAACAACATTAATCGTAAAAGAACAGTTGGTAGCATTTTGCAAATGAATCGCAGAGTCAAGTTGTTGTGGGTAAGTTGCGAAGTTGGAGATTGCCGTTGAGGTGCAATTGAACCGGTCGTCGTTACAGGTAACAGAGACACATTGTTGCTTGCTAGAAGACGGTACAATGGGCCTTGAGTGCGTTTTGCTGTGTTCAAAGGTAGATGAATTTTGGGATAATATTTTGTTTGATAAGTCCTTCTTGAAACTTGTAGAGCTTTCTAGGTAGCCTTCTGCAACAGATGAGGACTTCCAACCTCCAAGTCTTTTAATATTCGTTATGCCTTCACCAGAATTAGCTAACATTGTAGCTGAAGAACGGTGAAAGCTATGTCCCGTGTAAAGTTCTGGGTTTGGAAGACGTAAATAGGCAGCTATTTCAGAGGGCATCTTGCCAAAAGTATTTATTCCTATGCACTGACAGTACAAGCCAATTCTTTGTAATTAACAAAAAATCTTATGTGTGGTGTTTCGGGCTTTCGTAAACTGGAATACTTTCTATACAAAGCTAGATATTTTCAATTTCCTCGGAAATGACAAAACTTTGGCTAGAATGGTTTTTGGAGTCTGGAATATTTACAATTAAAAGATTTCCCTTATCGTCAATATCATCAATACTAATTTTCATCGCTAGATAGACATCATTTGGAGCATCATTAATAAATTTTGCTATTTCATCTTTCGAGAAAATTTTGGCCTTCTTGGGTCTAAATCCCACATTTTGCTTCTTCAAAAATGATGTAACTTTGAAATATTTGCTTAAATCCATGTTCTTTTCGATCTTAATGACACTTTTTAACATGGAATACTTGACCATAAGGTATTGGGTTTACATGTTTTAGCAAGTTCCGCGAAATATGCCATAAAAACTTCTTCTTTCATATTTTTAATTTTTTTCTCGCCACACCAGCTTGTAAATGCTGTATATTCTTTCTCGTACCTGTGCCTCGACTTGCACGGCAACAAATCTAAATTTGCTATTTCGGCTGCTTTGAGAATGGATTCAGGTAATTCCTCGTCAGAAGACTCCATGGGAAACGTTTTTTATTCAAAATCGACGATACTGATCAGAATGTACTAAAGACACTTTTAATTATCGATGACTTTTAATGACTTTGATCCTTTATAATATGGACACCGGCACCGGTCAAAACTAAAAATCTGACAAGCAAGTTTAATATATACCAGGATGTTTGAAACAATGTTTTTAAAACAATATTAATTTTTAGTGAATATTTCGTTGATTTTACACCTAATTTGTACAAATAAAAGAATACTATGCCAATAATAGAATTATACTAAGTCAAACTCAGAATTAAAACATTTTAAGTACCTGTTTAAGTGGGAAATTTGCAAGGGTTTTTCCACTAGTGAAGTACTTCCAACTAAATTGGTGCGGAAAAGTGCTGCTTTCACACGCTAGTAGAAAAATATATTTTTAGGCATATTTTAAACGACCTTTTTTTGTTTTAATAATAATATGCATTTCTTATTATAAAAATAATGTTATCTTTTAACAAAATTTCGGGGTAAATACATTTTTAATTTTTTTTTCCAATTAATATATTTCACTTTTAGATTTTAATTCACTAAAACTGTTCTTTAATGTACGCCCTTTAATCACATAATACACTTAGATCACAAACCGTTTTTTAACTAATTAAACTAGTCCTTGTGTTCTTTTATTATTATTTTGAGTCCAAATTTTTTATTGTCACTAAAAATGCATTACCTTACCCTGATAGCGACATATTATTATGATGGGAATCAGACGTATTAAATACTTTTTTTGTTAATATGTTTTTCGTAACCTTGGTAAGGATGTTAAAATAAAAGAAAAATTTAAAAACAAAATTAAAGTTTATTACTTTTCCTTTCTAATCGATGTATAAATGTTAGGGCAGATAATTACTTTTATAAAAGTAATGCTGGAGTACTTCAAGGCTCAAAAGTAGCTACAATTTTCTTTTTTCTACGATTAACCTTATTTACAGTTTTGCTTGTAACAGCACCTTCATCTAAATATTTATTTTCCTCCCCGGTGTCTGAACACACGTTTATACAGAAATCTCTTTTACAGGACCTCCAATAAATACTGGATTGAGACACCAAAATTCTTGTTTAATGCATCAATGCAAAATCTTTGTTGAATGCATCAAAGACGCAGTCATATTCGTGGTCACAAAAAAATATGTCAATTATTATCCCCTACATATGAAGTGTGTCCCGTTTTGTTTAACAGAGAACATTATATTCATAGCTTTAGTAACTTTCAAAAAGCTTAGATTTCTGTTTTGAGCTAAAAACTATTTCTCCTCTTGTAACGTTCACATCCTTTGTATAGTTAAACCCAACTTGGAAATGACTTCTTTTACAAAACTTAGCACTCTTGAGTTCATCCAAAAGGTCGTTCGTCTTATTAATAACTTTTACCCAGCAAAGAGCAGTAAATATCGTATACCTGCACACGTGTTACAACGGACGCCAAGTACAGCCATCATCAATCAGGGGAAAAACGGGCTATGTCGATTTTACTAACGTCATCCGATAGAAAATATTGTTAAATTTTGCTCTAAAAAAATCCCCGACCAGAACGACATAAGTCAGGAGATATTAAATAAATTAATTATTCCGTACCGGGGAATAACAATGAGTACCTGCGGTACCTAGCAAAAACGGGCTATGTCGCCTTTTTGCATGTCTATTCGGCAGCGTTGTGCTCGCTATTTTAAACGCTCTTGTGTCATTTTGTGTCCAATACCAATTTCGAATGATTTATAAAACATATGCAATGACAAAAGAAAAATGTATGCAATCTGCACGCAGCAGATACTAGTCTGGACACTTTAAAGATAAGAGAGCAGACAAAGTGGGAGAATATAATTATTATATATATATATATATATATATATATATATATATATATATATATATATATATATATATATATATATATATATATATATATATATATATATATATATATATATATATATATATATATATATATATATATATATTTAATATATATATAGCATTGAATACGCAATGACATGGAGGCAAGCCCAGCACTTGATGACCAGCCTCCTGAATAAGAGCATCGACGACATAAGATTTGGGAGGCTTTGGTAGGCGCTGAATCAAGGAACACAAAATCTATTTTGTCGCCGGTTTTTTTCAAAAGGAACATTACCGTCTTCTAACCATTTAATCATATTTTCTTTCTTCCAGCCACTATTTGGCCAGTTTTCTAACAACCTACTGTGGTAGCTGGCATTATCTAAAATTACTAATGAAGGCCTTTTCAAATTGGGTATTAGATGATCTCTAACCCACTTCTCAAAATTTTAAGCTTTCATCTCGCCATGGTAATTTCCTGTTTTGGTTTTTGATTTAAAAATTCTACTGGCACCATCAAAATCTTTTTTCAGAACCAGCATGTAGAATCATGTATCTGAGGAAAATATAAGTATTTCAATAGTTTTAATTTAATTAAATATACTTCAATGTTTCATAAGAATGCAGCAACTGTGTTCTGTAGTTTAATGTTGTCTAAGAGCTACATGTTTAATCATATGTCCTATGTATGAAAGAGACGCTAACTGAGGTATCTACCGAATCTGTCATATATTTATTTTTTCCCAGGATACCCCTTGTTGCTTGAACACTAAGTGTTCACATACTACGAGTGTATAGAGTGAAGTCAGAAGTAAATTACTGATAAGGGTCTTAAATATATTTAGATTTTGTAGTCTTGAAACTCTAGAGATGAAGGTGCAGAAAAAGTGGGAAATGTGAGGTGAACAATAAGGGGATGCATCTGAGTAGACTTTCAATTTGCTCTAATTAGGATATGCAAAAGAAGGAATAACGACAGCTAATGCTTTTAAGCAGAAGCCGTGAAACTATTCATAAAAAAGAAACAGGTCTTCTACAGCTTGTCGGTGTGCAAGAGCAAGCTTTTTTGTAAAACTGTGATAATTTATAAAGCAAAACAAAATTTTATTAGAGGATTGTAAAAGTGCTTCACCTTGTGCAGGGAAGTTAATTTTTTTTCTAGCGAATAATTAGTCATGAGAATGTTTTACCTTTCCACTGAAATATACATCATCATCTGGCCAAAACCTGCGGAAAGAGCTCTTCGAGAAGATCTAGGTTTCATCGAGAAACACCCAAAGATTGTTATTTTCTCCTAAATATTCATATTACATAAAACCTTTTAAAAATTTCCTTATCATGCGTTGCACATTTGGTTTTTCCATTAAGCTTAAGTTACTTATAAATTTAATATTTTGCTTCTTATATTGTCAGATACTGTCACTATGGAATCCTAAAAAATACATTCATAAATATATTTAAATCTTAAAATATTTCGCACATGTGAGTATGTATTTTTAGATTATGATACTATTAAAACGAGTTATTTTACGTTATGCAAGATCAAGATCAGATTCTGATAGCATTATTTTTCAAGAAATATATACTAGGTTATATTTTCTTACCTCTTACTCATCACAGCTCTGAAGTGGGTTTCGAAGCTTTTCCGAACTGGAAATACACTAATCACTGTGATTCATACTCTAAAAATATCTATTTTAGTGGTTTTTTCTTAAAACCAATAAAAATATAAACTAAGTCCAAAATAAAATAAATTATGAAATATAAAAAATGTCAAATGGTCCACACCAAAAAAATAATAATAAAAACTCTGCAGAGTAATCTCTAATCTCTAATCTCACTAATTACTTTAAAACAGAAAAGGTTTGTTCCCACACGTCGAAAAACCGTCACCGAACATCACGCTCATGCGCAGTGATTAAAGTGCGTTCCAGCAGGGACGTGATGGTTATCGGACGATCCTGTTTGTGTACCAACAAAACTTGGGATCGTTTAGTTACGGTTTCAGAACGGTAATTCTGATACATGGCCTAAATTGAAAACTGTTTGGGTTGACTTGCGGATTGAACATCTTGGCACTGGATTTTTGATTTTTAACAGCTCTTTCATGTTTATTGTTTCATATTTCATCTTCATATGTTTACTGTTAAGGTAGGATTATGCAAAAAAGTTAAGTTAATTTAAGTTAACAAAAATTATGTTATTATAAATTAAGACATTTGTGTGAAAACATGCCAATCAGTTTAAAAATAACAATAAAATTTAGCATACGTAGTATAAAAATATATAACTTTGTTACACTTTTTTATAACGCATAGGAAAGACGAGCTTCTGTAAGCCTATTTTATGATGTTATTGTGTGGGAGTTTAATTATTTTAAAAAGGAAACATTATTTCATTTTATGATAAGGTAAAAAAAATTAAATAAGTTAAGAAAGTTAAAAGTTGTTTGTCTTTTTAATTTAACTTAATTTTTAATTTATGTGTATAATTAAAACCATTTGATCACATAATGTTTATCTTTTCTTGTGTGACTTTAACTTATTTTAACTTAATTTAATTTTTCTGCATAATCCTAACTTTATTTAGCGAATAGCGTGCAAAGTGCTTTAGCATTTTCTATTTCCTCGCTTGTTTACTTATTCAAAAACATTAATTTTTACACCTCCTAAGCACATCATTAAATTTAATTATCTTTAAAGATGAGTCATGATATTATGAGTGATATTTGCTAACTTTGATCACAAAAATAATAAGTAGAAAAGTAGGGTTATATTTTTAAAACAAAAATTCAAAAACTTTTGATTTGACAGTCCCAAAAACGATCCCAAAGCGATCAACGTTTGTACTTTTCGTACCGTCACGAAACTATTTTAAGGTCTCGCATGCGTCTAAGCGCACCAAAAAACAGTTCAAAAACGATTTCGAAACGATACCGGATTTCTTGTTGGAACAAACCTAAAATAACACACCCAAACACAAGAAAAATTTAATACAAAAATTGAAACGCCTTTAATCCATTACTGGGTGATTTACGCCAATCAGCTGATTTTGACGTTGAGTCTAGTGATTTTTCCTTTTGAACCAGCCTGATTCATGTAAACCAACGCAAAAATGTTAGCTTGGACAAACTATAACCAAAATTTACCAATTTGCAGAGTTTTTAAAAGTTCTGTGGAAAAGAAGCTCAAGCTTCTATAAAAAAAAGTTTTAAAGTAAACAAAAAAAGAATCTAGCTCATATATGCATAACGCTGGCTGTTGAGTGAAATAATATACTTCACCAAACAAAATTATTATAAATTCAGGGGAAAACGGGCTTAGTCACGACCAGCTATCAATAGATTGTTAATTTTTCTATTAATAATTATTTGAAATGCTTGCAGTTTATGACCTACAAATCTCAGATAGTTGGGACACCTATAGGTAAAAAAAATATCAATCCAAAGACTTTACTTTTTATATGGTTTTCAAATTTAAAATTGTTTTTTCTTTCCCTTTCCCTGTACCCTTCAATTGGTTTATATTATCGAAAAGTTTTAATGTAAATATCAGTATCTAAATTGATTTTTATTCATCACTCTGTTGTTCTCGAGGAAGTTTAAAGGTGTATGGAAGCCCAATGCTATGGCCCATTCGATCAAAAAATGTCCAGCCCAGTATGAAAATAACTGTCAGAGTTGGCCCCGCCGATTTTGCGCAATAACGAAATTCCACGAAATAATTTAATGTGTTGCATACTTACACACTGATAAATCAGTGTGTAGTTAGGCAACACATTATACTTTTATGAGAGCCGTATTAGTTTCGTTGTTTTGCTTTGTGTGATTATATTTTGTGGTTGCAGAAGTTTTTGGATTGATAAAAACCTTCTTATTTTAGTGATTAGTGTTTATTAAATTGTGACTATAATTTTGTGTTTATTGTTTGTTACTTAAAATATCGTAACAAAATGACTAGAGTTGTATGGTTTTGTCTTGCAAATCTAAGGGTAACATACCCGGCATTTTTTACTTTAGGTAAGTATTTCTTATATTTAAATTAGGTGCTTCTTATGAGATGTAACGTTAGGTAACAGAATAAATAATAATATATCAATTATGAATTATAAAAAATGAAAATTTCATAGGAAATAGCAGTGAGAAAAGTAAGGCAATCTTAACTATCTTTTAGATGATTTCCACAATGTTTGTGTATTTCTGTGGATTATTAAAAAGAAATAAGGTTTACATTTAGGTACTTTTATTTCATTTAATAATTTAGTACATTCTTTTAAAGGATCAAAATTATTAATTACTGGGCAGACCAGGCAAATTTTAATTTATACCCTAATTGAATAAAAGAAAGTACAATTTTATGTTAAAGTTCTTTTTGCTTTTCTGTATTTGTTTAAAAGAAATTAGATTTTGGTTTCTTAAACTTACATTATCAACTTTTTAAGCTCGACATACTGTAGACACAATATTTAACGTTACTGTTACAATGGATACCTAAGTACCAAAGGTTACTAAACATTATTAACCACTGTTATTCTGTGTTATGAATGTTTGTTATTAGTGAAAAGTATATGCGTAAAAAGCAGTTATAAAAATTTTCACTGTTTAATGTACAACCACAATCTTAGGATAAGATTAAACTCATTTACACTATCTTGCTCTTCTTTTATCACAAAATTGGTGATAAGTACATGAAACTATCATACAATGTTTGAAATTTATTTTTAAAAAATCGTGTTTTTATTTATTTACTAAGATTTTTGGTAAAAATTCAAAACTCCCAAAAATATGGACCATTTTAATAGAAGGCTGTAAAGTGGCGCCATCTATTCTTTCCATATTATATCAGATGATAAAAATCCAATATTACACAATAATTTTAAATATTCTATGGTAGTATCGTTTAATAACCAACAATTTTGTGCAAAAAATAAAAAAAAACAGTGAATGCTTAAATTTGACATTTGATGATGTCAACTTTATAGATAGTAACAAAGAATTATGGAACTTCGGATCTGACCTACTATTCATTGCGCAAACTCCGCGGGGCCAATCCATACACCTTTAAACTTCCTTGTTTGTTCTACTTTATTCACCCGTCAGTAAGTTTGCTAAGCCTAGAGGGCTTATTTTTTAATAATATTGCAATTCAATCGGTGGCGTTATACCAAAAAGAAAATACAAGAGGTCGGTAGAAAAGCACTAAATATTTATCGCTTAAGTCTGATAAAAAAAAAATGATTAGAACTCTGGTCGTTTCGCTGAATTTTTTTTGTGAAGTTGGGTTAAACGAATCATATTGAACTTCTAAAATAAGTAATTTCTTTTATTAAAAGAATATAGATTTGGGGCTGTTTATCTCAACGCAAAGAGGTTTGTTAAAAGTGGGTACGATTGGTTAGTAAATAGTTATACAGTTATGGTCAGAAATAAGTTATATGCAAAACAGTTTTTTTTTAATAATTATAAGAAATATATTTTTTGGGAAAAGAAAGTGTAGAAAAAACAGACAAAATAGACACTTCGTATTGTTAAATAATCAGGTATAAGTAAAACTTTACATAATTTTTGGATACATTTTCTCAAGAAGAAACAGTTCCGTAATTTACTCGGGGACGTCATGATTGCCCGTTCGAGATAATTTTACCAACCCATCTTCCTGATTACTCATGACGGGTAATTATGGGACTAAAAAGTCCATAAGATAAGGAACCCTTTACCCATAAAAAACAACCTATATAATAAGGAACTTTTTCTAAAATATTTTAAGCCAATTAAGATAGTCCTAGACCATACAGGGGCACTTGGAAACGCTAAGATTAGGGGCCCCTTTATCTACCACTTAGAGCAACCTTTATCTGAGCCTAAATGATGGTGAGGTTGCTTCGGCTGTATTCTGTGATCTCACTAAAGCTTTTGACTGTGTAGATCACATAGTACTGCTGAGCAAGCTTGAAGTCTATGGATTTAGAGGAAAATCTTGGGAATGGTTTTCTTCTTACCTCTCGGATCGTTATCAGTGTGTCTTGTTCAATAACAGTCAGTCTGAATATATGAAAATAACAACGGGTGTTCCACAGGGATCTGTTTTAGGTCCTCTGCTATTCTTAATTTATATCAATGATCTTGCCAGATTACCCATATCGGGTGAGTTTACTATGTTTGCTGACGACACAACCATTCTGTGGCACGGCCGTGATGAGGGTGAATTGAAGCAGAGCATTGAGACAGATTTAATTAAGATTAAAGACTGGTGTGACGCCAATTTCCTAACCCTTAATGTGTCTAAGACAAATATGATTAACTTTGGGTGCAGGCTTAGGGATGTGCAACTAGAGAGCAATCCAATAAGTAATCCTACGGTAAATAAATTTCTGTGTCTATACATCGATGATAAGTTGAAATTTGAACAGTACATTTTACAACTTAATAAAAAAATATCTAGAGGGTGTTATGCTGTTAAAGTCGTTTCCCAGGAATTAAATAGTCATGTGGCTCGAAACGTGTACTATGCCCTCGTTGAGTCACATCTCCGATATGGGATATGCTTTTGGGGTTCTTGCGCTCATTTCCTGTTTTAGCGTGTTTGTCTTGCAGAAAAGAGCTGTTAGATTTATATGTGGAGCTAAACATCGCGAATCTTGTAAACCTCTTTTTTGGTAAGAAAATTTTAACCATTTGCCGATGAATTTTTCAGTTAAATTGTGAAACATACTCAGAAATGTGAGATGAAGGTTTTTTACTTTATTGCATGTTTTGTGCTTTATTTTAATTTTATGATATGACCACTTTTACCTCTCTCTTCTTATTCTCGAAGTTTTTGTTGCTTTATTAGATCTTTTTATTTTTTTAGCAGTGTAAATATTCTATATGTGGAGAAAGGAAGGAAAGGTTTGGAAAGGGTCACCTTTTTTCCTTTTTTTTATTTTATTTTATTTAACTGTATCACGTACTACGATATTTATTATAATGTATTTTTTTTTTTTTTTAGTTTAAGTAAGCTTTGTTTATGAGTAATGTTTTTACTTAAGACAATAGAGCCATTTTGAAGTTGAAGTAGAAGAGAGAATGTATAGCTGAGGAAGTCAAATTTAGCGTGAGATCATTAATAAGGCGCACAGCTCTTTTTGAATGGAATCAGGGATAATAAGAATTGTAGGAAACGCCATTCCCTAGACATGAGAACAATATTCTAAAGATGGTCTGATTTGGAATATATACAGAGTATACAAATTAGACGGAAAGAAATACTATCTGGCTTGAATGAGAAATCCACGCTTTTTTGAAGCAGCTGAGGCTCTAAATTTAATGTGTTTGTGCCAGTTAAGGTTATTTTCAAATGTAACGCCAAAATAATTAAATGATTTTTTTTTGCGACACCGAAAATGACTGTGTCTTGGATCATTAAACTAGACAAAAGCCCAAATCAAGATTAGTTTAAGGTCTCGTGAAAGAGATATTTGCATTGACCTGCGGGTGTTTTCCAAATCAGGCTTATAGGCTGACTTAAGAAATTGAATATTAGAGTGGAAGATACTATTGTCAGCAAAACTAATAATAGAACTGATGATGAAAGAAAGAGCGTTGATGTAAAGAAGAAACATAGTTGGTGCCCTGGGGCACCCCAGCATTAACTTACGTGGAAGCTGAAAGAATGACGTTACAATATTATACAATAAACACAAAATTATAATAGAATATCACAATTTAATAAACACTAATCACTAAAATAACGGGACTCCGGCTCTGTCGAAAGTATAATATGTTGCCTACCCACACACTGATTTATCAGTGTGTATGTAGGCAACATATTTTTCCTTGCGAAGTCCCAATCAAAGACCCAAAAATTTATTATCACCACGAAACGACACTCCACCTGAAACAAAATAGTTTGGAACCGTAACAATTATTTTCAGAATACTTCTTAAATAATTGCTTTCTGTATTATATTGGAAAAGCAATCCACTATCGGCTTGACCAATTAATACTGGTTAACTTCTTGCGAAATAATAATTAATCATTGACTGTCTGTGATGCGAATCGTTCTTGTGCGCCATTAATTAGTTAATTATGTGCTTTCAATCTTTATATCAACTAAAAAAACTTTATACTTGGCAGCAACAAACATTAATAAATTACTTAATAACTTTGATGCCGAATACAGAATTTTCGAGTAAAAAAACTTTTTAGTCGGGTTTTTTAGTTTTTATGTTACTTCATTAATCTGACAATGAGACTGGAGAAATAGCGGAGAAAAATTCTGACCATTAGCAAATCTAAAAACATGTTAGGTACTTCTTGGATAAAAAATTCGTCGCAGCACGACACAACGACATCATTTCTTAAAATACTTGTAGTAGTCCAGAAAACAAAGCCAAAAAAAGTGCAAAACCTGGCAATTTTTTCAAAATGCATTTAAAAATCCATATTATGCCGATGGGCGCTCTTTATTTTTTAGGGATAAAAACTAACCTTTATTGCTAAAACCTATAAAACTATGCATTAAAGCTTAAGTTGAGTAAAATTTAACTGAAATAAGTTAAAAATGTAGTATTTTGTTTCTTTAAAACGTTATTTTAAATATTTTAGCCCTTAAAATTCAACCCCTATTATAATTTAATATATATATAATATATATATATATATATATATATATATATATATATATATATATATATATATATATATATATATATATATATATATATGAGATGGTATAACCTTATGGAAGAATATTAAATAAAATTTTTTATTATAAAATATAAAGAAAAGGGAAAAACATAAAAAGAACATAAATATATATGGTAAAATGGGTCATATAAATATAAAAATTGGATTTAAACCAAGAAAAAGGCATAAGGTACCTAAGATAAACAGAATGAGACATTTTGCAAATTTTAAATAAACAAGAAATAAAAAATCACAGAAATTCACTTCGGAAAATATCGGAGAAAACTGTTCTTGACTGTAATAAATATAAAAAGATCAGTGGAAGGCAAAGTGTATAAAATAAATATGTAATGATAATTTAATGATCATATTATAACAAGATAGTTATAAATATACAGAGGGTTGTAACAATAATAACCAAAAATAAACAATAATACATAAAAAACCCTAGGCAAAACCAATAATGATCGACTCATTCAAAATTACTTAATATTAGGATTAGATTTAATTAGAATAAGGTAGATTTAAGTGATTGGATTTTAATAGTAAAAAGGACAATTTTAAATATTGGTGAAATAGTGCTTTTGACATCCAATGATGCTATAAGAAGTTTTAAAATGACCATAGTTAAAAACCTAACAAACTATATATCAAAAGATAGGGAAAGAAACCATCTTTCTTATGGTATAAATATATTTAAGATAAAAGTAAAAATTAATACTTTAATTTTCGTGTATAGTGTAAGTTTATTTGACAATTATAAAAATATTGAAATTTGAGAAGTCAGAAAAGAGGACATCAATTTGTTTACATGAAAAAAATTGTGACAAGATCAAAATAAAACTTATATAATAATACACCATTAAAAAGAGCATTAAATTTTCTAATTATCCAATGAGATTATAGCTGCCCAGATAATAACAGCAAAGTAAGGCTTAGTAATAAAGTTAAAATTTTATTATTTAAAATTGCCATATTTGACAAGCTAAAATTCTATCTAGGTGCCTTGTAAAAACGCCATATTACATAAAATAGTGGCAATTGTTCTTGGGGTATATAAACAAATTAACCCCGAAAACAAAGATCAGTCCAAATTCAGTTGCTAAAGTAACCACGCTCCTCCAGGGGTCGAAAATAAACAAAAGAAAGCGGTTTCATAGCTAAGGAATAAACATAACCTAGAAAGTTGATACAGTCGTTTCTTCCAAAGTTTTATGTTTTCAAGAAAGTGAAATTAAGTAAAGTATATAAAAAATCAATTCAAAGCATATATAATAAATTTACTTGGAGGTAGTGACAAATTACATAAATTCTAAGCCGACTTCCATGACACAAGAAAGTAAACAAAGTTCTTCAAACAGATGTATTAAAGTGCCAAGTTGCTCAGCTGATGGTTTTTCATAGTGCAATTCAATTAAATCTTCCTAGAAGACATCGTAGCCTGGTTGTATAAATATTATATCCTTTTTTATTAATATTTGGAAGAGAAATTCAAGTTTTGTAACCATAAACAGGTAAATTAAAATAGACATTTTAAAACTGAATAAGGTTAATTAGATTTCTCGCCGCTAGGAGAAAAAGGACAGGTCCATACTTAGAACAAATATTGTATTTTGAAAGATTTATTTTTATTAATAAATTTTAGGACCAAATAAATTTTTATTATAATAAAAAACAAATAATTTTTATTAAAAGTTAAAAAGAAAAAAATAATTAAATAAATAAATTTTCAATAAAGATAAAATTATCGAATCAAATACATTTATCATATTATTTTTAATTTATTAAATTTTTCAAAACGAATTATAAAACGATAATAATAAAAATAAAATAATATTATAATAAAAGTTTATTTATTTTGATTCAATTATATAAGACAAGGGTTGTAATTAATATATTAGTGTAGATATCCTGATAAATACTTACATAATTTAATGACTAGATGATATTCAAGTTTTATTACAAATATTTTGTTTAATAAACAAATGTGTTAAACATTTATCAGTTTTTAATTTATATAAGTTCGTAAGGCTTTGTAGAATACTGAACTCACCTGAGGTAAGCGTCTATACAGTCGGAGCACAAATCAGCGCCCCACAAACAAAAAAATATATTGTGATAGTTATTATAATAAAACAAGTTCAATCTAATTTAATTTAAGAAAATGTAATTAATTTAAATACAATATACACAATTTAAAATATAACCTATCACAATATATATATATATATATATATATATATATATATATATATATATATATATATATATATATATATATATATATATATATTATATATTATCACAGTGTTTTGCATGAAAATTTAGGATTGAGCTTAACTTACCCTCCTTTTAAAAATATCCATTAAAATCTTTGTAAATCAAAAAACTACAATTTAATACCTAAGCAATTTTTACGTAGGTCCCTTAGTTATCGAGTTATTTTCAAGAAAAGGTAATTTTTTATTAAAATTTTGAAATTTGATTTTCACTTTTAGCTCCATTTTTTTTTTCAAAATTCAGCAATTTAAATCGGTTCAAATTTTAATTAGGGCGGTAATTAGGGGGTTGTCTTTAAATATTTTTGCACTCAAAAAATTTTGGTCTAACATTTTTTTAATCGTTACTCACTCAACCTTTATGATACATACCTTTTTTTTTAGAAAGATCTTTACAAATGCTTTAAAAAAGTTATTATTAATTTTTCTCGAAAAATTCGTAAATTTTGCGTTATTTGTCTTTGGAACTCTGAAATTTTGTGTTTAATGATTAACAGCTAACCTTTAACAAACCACAAGTTGGTTTGTATTGGTCCCACAGCAATTACAAAAAAAACCATTTAATTCGTTTTTTTTTTAAGCTACAATTTTGGTATTTACAGTTTTTTGATAAAATGCATACTTATCGAGTTATTTGCAAAAAACCGATTGAAAACGATGATTTTATCGACGAAAAACTCTGACTTTTGATCGCGAATAATTCGAAAAGTATTCATTTTACAAAAAACTGCATGGAACATTTTTCCATCGATTCCTGTGGTCCAAATATATATAAAAATTTTCACCCCCGAAATAATTTGGCAACCACCCTCAAGATGAAGGCGCCCTTAGGCATGATATAAATTTTGATCCTTGGACTATTCCCTACCTACTGCCAAAATTATTAGTCATTCCATGTATTTTCAAAAAATTGTGAGGCAAAATGGTTCGTTTCCTGGACTAGAATTGGGGAGTCGCAGTTCTAAGTAAACAAATACAAATTCTAATGTAAGTCAGTTAAGGTGTTGAAAATTGAATATTTGCTAATATTTTCTTTTAGGATGCAAGTTTTTTCTGTTTTTTTTTTAATCGTTTGAATACGTATACATATTTTTTTGATATAAAAAAAATTAAACTACCAATAACACTTGGACTACTACGTACACGTTGACAAAAACAAGTTTGTGTTTGTATTTGTTGTTTAGTGAAAAACTGAACAGGTTAAAATAAAAAAAAAGAACTCCCCTAAGAACTATAGCAGATACAAAAGGATTTTATAGAACCTAAAATAAAACATTCTAAATTGTCCTAATAATAGTTATTTTAATAGTTTTGATAAAAAATAATAAGAAAGATATAAACCAAAATGTCACTTTGACTAAAAATTTCACTCCCAAACGTGTTAAAATTGGTATTTTTGGGTAATGGGATTTTTGTCGTTCATTTGGCACCAATACATCAACAACTTTAAAAAAAGAAAATATTTTTGTATATAAAATATTTTTTTAAATTTTTTTTTTAGGCTACATGCCTGCATTATACCAGGCATAAATAAATTATTATCTTTTCGAATTTTTTAATTTATTTGTTAATTTTATTAGATTACTTGGTCATATTTGTGGCTTTCCTCATATTAATAAGAAATATAAAGTACTTTCTTCGTGAAATCCTGAAGAACATTTAAGAAAATGATTTAAATTGAAAAAAAATGATGTGACACCTTATTTATGTTCGTTTAGAAAAACGTCTCAATTTTTTCTATACGTGTCAATAAAAAAGAGTACAGGGTCTTTGATTATATTTACGTGGCTTTTGAGGCCTTTATTTTTGAAGACAGAAAAAAATGTTTTATATAAGAATTGAAGGATGTTTTCCATATTATTTTTGAAATTATCAGCAAAAAAATATCGCAATAAAAAAATGGAAAAATATAGGCAACTTCAACTTTTTTAAATGAAACACCCTGTATATTATGCGCTACAACGAAAGATCTTTTTTTTTCTGATTTCAAATATATATACATTGATGATATTTGGATGAACCATATTTGAGATATTTTAGGTTAAATTATTAATAAATTACAAAAACGTTTCATATTAGTATCAAGAAAGCTATGGAAACAATAACATTGTTATAACACTAGAATCTTGGACTTCCATTGTCTTTATTTGTTAATTGTTACACAACGTTTCGGTTAGTGATGTAGGTATCTCCAACCGTTTTCAAGTGATAACTGAAAAAACATATATGTGATAACTGAAATAACATTGTTATGTTGTTGATTTTGGTGGGGGTTTTCTCTGGACCAATAATGTTTATTTTTGTGATTAAACATTCCTGCTAAAGTAAAGGAAGATTTGTCGATGAATAGAATTTTATTTAAAAACTTTGGATCCTGCTGCATAAGCCTACCTATTTCCAATGGATACTTAGGTCGGTCCTGCATGTTTTGTTCAGGAAGATTCTGAACGGACATAAATTTATAAAAATAAATTTATAAATTTGTAAAATTTTAAGGTTAAATAAATTTTATAATCTGTTTTATTAAGTTCAGATGCGCATACGAGATTGATATTTCAGGATTTTCTAAAATTATTAAAGGTAGTTAGTGCTAGTCCATTTGTTTTCATTTCGTGCTGAAGTCCTTTTCATTTTAAAGCTTTTTCGTTCAATAAACTTTCTTACTATGTCCCACTATGTATTTAATAGTATTTATAGATAGTAATCGTTATTAAGGATATAATAAGTAATATTCCCTTTGCACTTCGTCACATTATTATTGTTACCATAAAAAAGACGCATAATAGCGATATTTTGTTCTTCTGAATAGCCCATCGACAAAAAAGCAATACAAACTTTTAATAGTTAAAATAAAAAATATCGACTTTTTACAATATAAATACGTCAAATTTACTAAAACAATTTTATTGTTTTCATAGCTTTCTTGATACTAATATTTTTTTAAATTTATCAATATTTTCAGCTTAAATATCTCAAAAATGGTTCATCCAAATATCATCAATGTATATATATTTGAAATCATAAAAAAAAGATCTTTTATTGTAGCGCATAATATACAGGGTGTTCCATTTAAAAAAATTGAAGTTGTCTATATTTTTCCATTTTTTTATTGCGATATTTTTTTACTGATAATTTCAAAAGATAATATGGAAAAAAACCTACAATTTTTATATAAAACATTTTTTTTGTGTCTTCCAAAATAA
Organism: Listronotus oregonensis; assembly: GCA_019359885.1. NCBI lineage: Eukaryota > Metazoa > Arthropoda > Insecta > Coleoptera > Curculionidae > Listronotus > Listronotus oregonensis. The sequence goes on along the minus strand of JAHBCN010000123.1, from coordinate 34,568 downwards.
AGGCTCCAGAAGCCACGTAAATATAATCACAGACCCTGTACGTAGCAATAAATCCATACGCTTAATTTTTAATTTAAATTTAAAAAATGGAAAAAGGTAACTATAAATACCAGAAATGTCAAAAATTCAATATTCTGTCAAAGTCTAGCGTTTATTATTACTTTTATATCATGTTAGTAAAAGTAAAACATACATATGTGATGTATGATTTTTTCCATTGCTTTTAGCAATGGTACACTTATTGGTTACATAGTCTCAGTCAAATTAGTGTAAAAAGCATCGTCAGGGAGATTGTTAGTAATTATGGCAGCACTTCTACTTCACTAAGGAACTCGGTAAAGCCGCTTTTTGTAATCAAATTTTTAAAATTGGTAATAAACTCATGCTCCATATACCTTTAGGGTAAAGACTGAACTGGTGCCAGTTCCCTCCTTTAATTTTCGTGTTTAAGTAAAAGAAAATTTAATAATTTTCTACAAACTAAAATATCTTTTTGTTAGTACTTGTAAATAAGTTTTAGGATTTCAAATTAATGAAACATTGCAAACAATATATTCTCTAGATTTATTTCTCATACCCTAGACTTGCCAACTTTAATAGTATATTATTAAAGTTGGCAAGTCTAAGATCTGCAATGCAGTGAAATAAACATTGCACTATAAAAATTGTATTGCCATCCCTTTTAAAATTTAAAGCAATACACTCGTTAACTTTACATTTCTATTCTATTTTAAAATATTTAACCAAAAACGCCCGAAGAACTAAATATATTCTGTAAGATTGAATAAAACAAAAAGAAACACCAAGTTAAGAACGTAACAATAAAAATATTAAAAAGAAAACATGTACATTATTGAAACTTTATGCTGGGTTAATGGTCTTGAAATTATCAAAACCTTTCCGGTGCAATGCAATAAAATAGAAAACGCGTGTATTGCCAGACATAAAATATTACAGGTTTGTTCCAACAAGCATCCGGTATCGTTTCGAAACCGTTTTTTAATTTTTTTTTGGTTCGCTTCGACGCATGCGCGGACTTAAAATAGTTCCGTGACGGAACAAAAAGTAACAAACGTTGGATCGCTTTGCGGATCGTTTTCGGGAGTGTCAAATCAAAAGGTTAAATGTCTTTCATTTTTTTGATTTAAAAATATAACCCTACTTTTCTACTTATTATTTTTGTGATCAAAGTTAGCAAATATCACTCATAATATCGTCACTCATCTTTAAAGATAATTAAATTCAATGAGGGGCTTGGGAGGTGTAAAAATTAAAGCTTTTGAATGATTAAACAAGCAAGGAAATAGGAAATGCTAAAGAATGATGCACGCTAGTCGCTAAATAACAGTAAACATATGAAGATGAAAGATAAAACATGAAACAGCTGTTAGGTTTGTTCCAACACGTCGAAAAACCATCACCGAACGATCACGCTCATGCGCAGTGATTAAAGTGTGTTCCAACAGAGACGTGACGGTTATCGGACGATCCTGTTTGTGTACCAACAAAACTTGGGATCGTTTATGTTACGGTTTCAGAACGGTAATTTCGATACATATCCTAAATTGAAAACTGTTTGGGTTGACTTGCACATTGAGCATCTTGGCACTGGATTTTTGATTTTTAACAGCTGTTTCATGTTTCATCTTTTATCTTAATATGTTTACTGTTATTTAGCGACTAGCGTGCATCGTGCTTTAGCATTTCCTATTTCCTTGATGTTTAATCATTCAAAAGCATTAATTTTTACACCTCTTAAGCACATTATTAAATTTAATTATTTTTAAAGATGAGTGACGATATCATAGGTGATATTTGCTAACTTTGATCACAAAAATAATAAGTAAATAAGTAGGGTTATATTTTCAAAACAAAAAATTTAAAGACATTTGACCTTTTGTTACTTTTCGTACCGTCACGAAACTATTTTAAGTCCGCGCATGCGTCGAAGCGCACCAATAAACAGTTCAAAAACGATTTCGAAACGATACCGGATGCTTGTTGGAACAAACCTGTTAAAAATCAAAAATCCAGTGCCATGATGCTCAATGCGCAAGTCAACCCAAAAAGATTTTAATTTGGGCCATGTATTGGAATTATCGTTCTGAAACCGTAACATAAACGATCCCAAGTTCTGTTGGTACACAAACAGGATCATCCGATAACCGTCACGTCTCTGTTGGAACGCACTTTAATCACTGCGCATGAACGTGATCGTTCGGTGACGGTTTTTCGACGTGTTGGAACAAACCTTACATAATTACACCACTTTACAAAAAAAAGTATCATACCTAGAGATGTGATAGGTATATAATTTTCTTTGTGTTTTTGCCTTATAAAATCGAATCATATTTTTTTATAACTATAAAAAAAACTAAATTAAATTTTAAAAGTGGTATTTTAAATTCTTTATAAATTTTGACATGCATTTAAAAAAAACCCTTTGTTTCACCTCGCATGACGATGATACAGCAATATATTTATACAAGGTAAAATTAGTAATCTGCCTTGTATAATTAATTTTAATGGGCATTGGGTGGAAACATATTTTTGGAGTTGTAGCTGGTGTTTAATTGTTTATCTGGCTGTTTGAGATTAGTATGATTACATTTAGGGTATTTCAACTTTAAAACTGAACCAGGTGAGAGAGCTTAGCTTACACTATAGTAACTTATTTCTAATTTTTTAGGAACATACTAAAGGCTATATTATAGAGGCTCCTTAGTGAAAAAAAAATAAAGATCTTGGTATAGTCTGTCTCAAAGTATATGGTTATGGCTTTTGACGGACCATACCCTAATAAACCTTTAACGATTTTATTACCTATGGTTATTGGGTAAACCCATTTGTTCCTAAGGGCAGTGGACCAAGTATTTCTTGAGTATTAACCATTAGGCATATACATATTTTGGCTAATATTTTAGTGGCAGTGTTGAATAACCGTTTTTACTGTGCGTTACGAAAAAGTTGTTTGTTGAATATAACTATGTCGTGTCGAAATCATTTGTCATTAGATGCAAAACAGGTTGTGCAAAATGTGTATGAAACTTTAATCAGTAGAGGTCTACTTAAACAAGAAGCTTTAAAAGAAACCTGTCTACTTACAAAAACTCCAATATCATCGATAAGGGATATTATTATTAGTGAAGAATTGAACAAAAAAAAAACGTAGTGATTTTCAATCTCACCGTATAGACAATAGTGATCAGGACCTAATAAGAAGGAAAATATATTGTCTTTATAAAAGCGGAATTATTCCTACCTTGGATAAACTGAAAAAGAAGCTAGACGAAGACGAAACCAATATAAATATTAGCCGTGCCACTCTCCATAGAGTTGTTTGTAAAATAGAATTTAAATACCGCAAAATAGACAAAAGACAAGTAGTAATGGAATCGCACAGATTACGCACTTGGAGATTTAATTACCTTCAAGAAATTAAAAGATATAGGTTAGAAAACAGATCCATAATTTACCTGGTTCGATATACACGAAACAGTATCCAAAGTATGGGTTAAATCCAGTCAAAACTGTCAGACGAAAGCACCTTCAAATAAAGGAAAACGCATTACCATAATACACGCTGGTTCGGAAGACGGATTTGTCCCAAGTTGCTTGCTGTTGTCTGCAAAGAATATTAAGGATTCTAGCTTGGATTATCATATTATGAGGATACAAGTGCAGAACTTTTTGAAAACTGTTTTCAAAATTATCTTTTAAAAATATTCCAAACAACAGTGTTATTGTCATGGATAACGCAAGCTACCACAGCCGTCTGCTACACAAAGCACCAGCTTCATTAAGTTCAAAAACTGAAATCCAGAAATATTTGTTAGAAAATGATATTTATTTTGAATTCAGTTACAAAAAAATGCAACTTTTGGAAGTCCTAAATTCATATGCAATTAAAAACAATATGTATGTGATAATTTGGCTGAACAGGCTGGGCATACTGTCTTACGGCTTCCTCCGTATCACTGTATGTTTAACCCCATAGAGCATTTGTGAAACCAAGTAAAATTAAAGATCAGAGCAGAAAATGTTACACCTACTTTAAGTCCCAGTGTTATAAATTTGATAAAAAATGTAATTACTAACATACCAGTTGAGAGCTGGAAAAAATCACTACAGCACATTATAAAAATTGAGGACTCTTACATTTCTATCCAAAACAACATAAATCCTATTGTAATTAATCTCAATGATGACTCTGATAGTGAAAGAGAATTAGATTTAGATATTTAGATTAAAAATGCAATTATGTATAGATAATGCAGTTATAAATTTATTAAAACTTTGCATATATTTAATTCCTTAATGTAATTTTAAGATTATACTTACCTAAACAAACAATAAATCATAAATCTTTATAAGTCCATCCCCAATGTTCTGTCCTTTAATACCTACCGATCCGCAGTTTTATTGCTAAAAGGGGAGGTATTTTTTTTCGAAAAAATTCTCGGATACATCAATTTTATTTTTGGATCGGGCATATTTTGACATCAAATGTAGATATACAGGATGTCGCAAGAAAGTTTGACAGGAAAAATATTTTTTTCTTAAATGGAACCTCCTGTATATTTTTGCATTTTCGGATTCTCCGGAAAATTCTGGACATGTTTTATGTATAATGTATAATTTCATATACCTATCTTCAACTGTCCACGAAATAATTACGTTTAATAATAATTATAACGCTTTATTGCAACATAAATTGATTAATTACATTCTACATTTTTAAAATTTATTTTATCAAATGCTGAAAGTGGCCGCCGTTAACAGCTTTACAGTACCCCAGGCGATCGATAAATTCTTGATGTACATTTTCAACTTGTCTGGAGAAATATTCCTAATTGCATTACTAATTCCTAATGCGATCTTTGGGGATATCAAGCGTGTGTGGCTTATCTTTGTACACTTCATTTTTGACATAACCCCAAAGAAAGTAGTCTAATAGATTAAGGTCGGGTGATCTAGGTGGCCACTCTATTGATCCACCTCTGTCCTATCCACCGATTTGGGAAAACATCATCTAGGAATCTTCTAACAATAGCACAACTAACCATAATTCCTGATTTGGCATGTCTGGGTTATTTTCATCAGGATACAGTGTCGCCAGTGCTGGAATCAAGTCCTCTACAAAAAAGTCATGATTAGAGTTGCCGCGAGACGAGACGAGACGAGATAAAGCCTTGTCTCGTCTCGTATCGAAATTTCGAGATAATATATTTCGAGACGAGACGAGACAAGGGTCGAGACGAGACGAGACAAACAAGGAGACAAACGTTTGTCTCGTCTCGTCTCGTTTTGTCTCGTTTGTCTCGAGTTGTTTTGGTTTATTTCAATTAAATTAATTTCAATATACAGTGCATTAGTAATGTATAGGATAATTTAATAAAAATTAGATCGGAAGTTTAATAAAAATGCTTGGACCCGTCGATTTTTAATTTTAGGTACATGTTACATATTTTTTAAACTAATTTTTATGTCTGCACAGGGCACAAGGTGGTGAAAAAATCACATATTTTTTAAATGGAACACACATATTTTATCATTACATTATTTCTCCATTTCAATGTTTAATTCTAGAAATGTTTATTCTCAATTTTTTTTATTAATTTTTAACTTTTTCCATAATAATTAAGTATATCCCAACTATCCTAAATGGCAAAATTCTTATACCTACGTAACTTTCTGGGTATAGAATATGAAGTAGGTATAGGAATGACTAGAATTAAATAAATACAATCCAAAATATGAGTAGGTATAAGTAATCTATTTTAAATTTAAAAAAAATACTTTTGTAGCACCTTAATACTTTATGGTCGTGCCCTGTCTAATTCAAAATATCGTTAAAATTTAACATACTATTTAACCATATGCCTAATACTTACATAAGCACATTATCTAACATCTTATATTCAAGGCATTAAATTACTTACTCCTGCCATCGTTGACTCACCCTGTAAAAATATAACTACAAAATTGCAAAATCTGCTGCAAACTGGTATGTATTTTAAGAAGGATGCATTGTTTTTAGTTTAAAAAAACGTTTTAAAACATAATAGGCAAATCCTCAACTAACATTTAAAACAACCCTCTGCATAGGCATCAAAAAGCCGCCGCGCCGCCTGATACTTTGGACAACCGTTAATGGAATAGTTTTGATGTTTTTTACTATTAGATCTATAAAGCGGTTGCCTTTTTTAAAATGTTTTGACATTTTTCCTTAGTTTATTATTGTGTTTAAAGCTTGTAAGAAGTAAGGAGGTGAATTAATATTTTTTTAAAATGGAAGACCCTGTATAAATGCTTATATTTATTTATAACACGCCCAAGGAAGTTTAAAGGTGTATGGAAGCCCAATACTGTAGAACAAAATTGTCCAGGCGTGCAGGGCAGGGGAATCGGGGATTGGCCCGCGGAGTTTGGCAATGAATAGTAGGTCAGAGCCGGACTTCCAAATTTTTGTTACTATCTATGTTGACATCATCAAATGTCAAATTCAAGCATTCACTTTTTTATTTATTTTTGCACCAAATTGTTGGTTATTAAACGATACTACCATAGAATATTTAAAATTATTGTGTAATATTGGATTTTATATCATCTGATATAATATGGAAAGAATAGATGGCGCCACTTTACAGCCTTCTATTTAAAAGGTCGATATTTTTGGGAGTTTTGTATTTTTACCAAAAATCTTTGTAAATAAATAAAAGCACGATTTAAAAAAAAAATCAAACATTGTATGATAGTTTCATGTACTTATCACCAATTTTGTGATAAAAGAAGGGCAAGATAGTGTAAATGAGTTTAATCTAATCCTAAGATTCTGGTTGTACATTAAAAAGTGAAAATTTTTATAACTAGGCGTATACTTTTCACTAATAACAAACATTCATGAGACAGAATAACAGTGGTTAAAAATGTTTAGTAACCTTTGGTACCTAGGTATCCATTGTAACAGTATCCGTTAAATATTATGTGTCTACAGTATGTCGAGGTTAAAAAGTTGATAATGTAAGTTTAAGAAACCAAAAATCTAATTTCTTTTTAAACAAATACCGGAAAAAGCAAAAAGGAACTAGAAGAAGAAGCACCTAATTTAAATATAAGAAATACTTACCTAAAGTAAAAAATGCCGGGTATGTTACCCTTAGATTTGCAAGACAAAACCATACAACCTTTAGTCATTTTGTTACGATATTATAAGTAACATACAATAAACACAAAATTATAGTCACAATTTAATAAACACTAATCACTAAAATAAGCAAGTTTTTATCAATCCAAAAAACTTCTGCAACCACAAAATATAATCACACAAAGCAAAACAATCGAAATTAATACGGCTTCATAAAATAATGTTGTTTAACTACACACTGATTTATCAGTGTAAGTAGGCAACAAATTAAATTATTTCGTGGAATTTCGTTATTGCGCAAAATCGGCGGGGCCAACTCTGACAGTTATTTTCATACTGGGCTGGACATTTTTTGATCGAATGGGCCATAGCATTGGGCTTCCATACACCTTTAAACTTCCTTGAACACGCCTTGTAAAGAAAAGTTGACGTAACTATACTTTTCTTAAAATTGTATAGTTTTCTCAAAAAATTGGTGATTTCAGACTTTACGGACACCCATAATATGCAACTAAAAATAAAATAATGAACCTAATAATTTGTTTTTTTTTTAAATAAAAATATAGAACATATAAGTGACATAAAAATGTCCACAAAATAGAAAAAAAATCTAAGAGATAATGAAACATAGGTCATAAACTCTATTACAAAACACAGGTAAAATGTTTTCTAGAAATTTTTCTTATAATTATACAGGGTGTTTGAGCAATAGTTTTAAAATATTTAACAGCAGTTAGATCTTGCAAAAAAAGTCTCTATAAACATAAGTTCGGATATGCATCGTTTCGAATGGAAATACGCAGGGTCCTAAAGTTAAAAAGAAGCTTTAATTGTACATAATTTTTTAAAACAATTATTTTGATAAAACAACTTAAAATATAACTTTTTCGTTATTTGAGTTTTTTTTAGAGGGACAAAGTAAAACTCCTACTTTTCAAAAGGGTATAAAAAAGAAAGATAGTTGTATTTTAAGTTGTTTTATCGGGGTAACAAAGTGCTTAAAATTACCAATAATTTTTCACGATAGCGTGTTTTTCATAATTTCACGAGTCCAAGGGACGAGTGAATTTTAAAGAAAACACGCATGAGTAAAAAATATCTGGTTAATTTTAAAGCACGAGCGATATTTAGGGAGAATATTTTACGAATCAAATAAGTAGATAAAGTTTATTAACTTAAAATTAAATAATAATTTAACAAACCGTCATTATTATTTAAAAATCTGTATTTCAATTTGACAGTAATTGGAAAACCACGTTGCCTAAACGACGTGCAATTTTCTCCGTAATTTTTCCATAATACCACTTCTCTTATGGGAAAAATATACATGAGTGAAATATTTAAAATCATTAAAAATAATAAAACCACAGGGTGATATACTTTTTAAAGCAATTAATTTTAGCTTTTTTAACACCCTGTATTTCTGAAACGATGCATTTCTTGACCTATATTTATAGAAACTTATTTTTGCAAGATACAACTGCTGTCGAAGTTTGTCACACTAAATCTTAAACAACCTGTATAATTCTTAAGAACTAGAAATATATTGTTTAGTTTACTTAAGTCTTAAGTCATTAAAATTTTTCGAGATGTCTCGTCTCGTCTCGTCTCGAGCTTGTCTCGAAGAATTTTATCTCGTCTCGTCTCGAAATTCGAGACAAAATGCTCTCGAGACGAGACAAAATGGCTTCGAGACGAGACGAGACGAGACGTCTCGTATCTCGTGTCTCGCGGCAACCCTAGTCATGATAACGCTGTCCCGTCAAAGTTCCTTAAAAAAAGTATGGTCCAATTACTTTGTTATTAATAATCCCTGCCCATATATTCACCTTTTCATAATTCTGAGAATGACTTTTCCTAAACCAGTGTGGATTTTCAGGTGCCCAGTACCTATTTACTTGTCCATTTAAACAAAAAGTTGCCTCGTCTAAAAAGCATATATGTTTCACTAGTCTAGGTTTATTATAAGTTCTCTCGGTCATGATCTCACAAAACTCGTTTCTGCGATCTAAATCATCTTCTAGTAGCTCTTGAAGTAATTGCATTTTATAAGAGTGCCACTTTTCCTTCTTTAAAAATTTTGTTACAGCCGATCTATCAAGCTTATTATCCAAAGCTAGCTAAGTACTTGAGAGGTTCGGGTTTTCATGTAATGAAACCAGGATATCCAGTTTTTTATCATTAGGAACGCCGGCCCTTCCTGATCTGCCAAAATCCTTAACAGTTCCAGTTTCTCTCCACGGAGCCTCAATTCTACTGATTGTAGACTGACTTACAGGTTCTCTGTTCGGATATTTATTGTTGAACATAATTCGAACTTCGTTGTGTGTTTTAGTTTTCTTACCACAGCCAAGCATAATTAATATTTCGATATTCTGAGTCACAGTTAAAAGCATTGTAATTATTTTCAATTTACAGTACAGTTGAGCTTTGTTGAAACCTTTAAATAATTGTTTGTTAAATAATTGACACTTATTTGAAGTCTATGTTTAATATTCACAAACAGAGGTGTATAGGTAATTGAAATGAGTGGTTATAAATGATTTGAGATGCTGTTAATGGCGGCCAATTCCAGGATTTGATAAAATAAAGTTCAAAAATGTGGAATGTAATTAATTTATGTTGCAATAAAGTGTTATAATTATTATTTAAACGTAATTATTTCGCGAGGAGTTGAAGCTAGGTATATGACGTTATACATAAAACATGTCCAGAATTTTCCGAAAATCCGAAAATGCAAAAATATACAGGGAGTTCTATTTAATAAAAAAATATTTTTTTTGTCAAACTTTCTTGCGACACCCTGTATATCTGCATTTGATGTCAAAATATGCCCGATCCAAAAATAAAATCGCCGTGTCCGAGAATTTTTTCGAAAAATAAATACCTGCCTTTTATTGAATTTATCCGTTATTAAATCACAACCCTGTTATATATATATATATATATATATATATATATATATATATATATATATATATATATATATATATATATATATATATATATATATATATATATATATATATATATATATATAAAAATATGAATTTTCTTTCGACCGTACTAATAAATTACAACAAATAAATTATTTATGTCAGGATTTAATTCTTATTTCTCTTATTTTCGACACGTTTATTTTAAGAAGGTTAAAACAACATATCACGTTAACAAAAAATCTCCTAAATATAAAACACAAAAACAAAAATTTACTTACAAATTGTTAAAAATACACAACTCAAAAAAAGAATTTTACGAGAACGTTCGATTTAGTTTTAACAGTATATTAATTCAAGATTAAAATTTTAATCTTGAAATGTAATCCATATGTTAAAACTAAATCGAATGGTCTCGTAAAATTCTTGTTTTGTGATGTTGTCGGTATTTTAATAACAATAATTGTAAGGAATTTTTGTTTTTTAGTTTTATATTTAGGAGATTTTTTGTTAACGTGAATATGTTGTTTTAGCCATGTCTTGGAAACGGCACAAACTGTGTCGAAATATAGAGGATTAAAGAATTAAATGTTTTCCCGATCATTTAACCCATAACAGACCGCATTTCCGTATTTGTTGTGTAATTATATATATATATATATATATATATATATATATATATATATATATATATATATATATATATATATATATATATATATATATATATATATATATATATATATATATATATATATATATATATATATATATATATATATATATATATATATATATATATATATATATATATATATATATATATATATATATATATATATATATATATATTAATTATAATAAAATTATAATTTGAATAATAATTAGTAAATATGTCATATTGATTAAGAAATAATTGCACTACCAATTTGGGTATCAATGTAGTATACTACTTATAGAATCACGACTAGTTCATACACCACTACCCTGACATCTTCTAAACTAATTATACTCAAACTGATCCTTATCGAGAACCAGGGGCCGACTACGATCTGCAAGGGGTTCTCTATCAGATGCTAAAACCCACATTTGACGGTGATAAATTCACAAAAATTTAATATTACGTAAGCAGGGATCTACTTAAAATCAGAAAATATAGCAAGTGGTCCACAGGACAAGAAAGTTGGTGAACCAATGTTCTAAACAGAGATTGCGTAAATAAAAAACTAACTTCATTAAAACTATTGATGATTTTTTTCTAGTAGTTAAAAAGTTCTCGTTGGGTACATGCCAAAAGATATTTTATATAATAGGATCGCTTCGGTCCTGGTCCCGGGTATAAACTCTGAGCCTGCTTAGTCTTATTGACCCCTCTGAACTAGCAGATCACCTAAAACAGAAAAAAGAAAAAGCCCTAAAAACACAAATACTTATATACGTTTCGGTGGCAAGGGTGCCAAAAATTGAGGTGTCTAATCTTAAATATTAAAAAAAAAATAATAAAATTTAAAACTTTTTTCTTTTTTATAATTTTCTAGGTACCTATTACGATAAAAAGGTAATTTTAAAAAAAGCTACCAAACAAACACGTTAACCAGCAAAATTGTGCCATATTTTTTTATGATCGCATTTCCGGGTTCATGTTTAATAGAATTTTTTGTTCAGTTTGTAATTTTCTAAAAGATAACAAAGTCTGGCATTTTTGTCCACACATTTGAAGCACTTTAAAACGACACAATTTTTACAAAGGTCCTTTACGACAAGTATATAAATAAACTTCTAAGAAAAAGATTTCAAATTAAAAAAAATCTTTTTTATGCTTAAAATTATGTGATTATTGCATTGATTGTAATATTATAAAAAGAATTATGACAGCCGGGATGTTTCATGTATGTAACATACATTAGATATTTATTAAAACGTAGTAATTTTAACATAAAGGTTATAAAATTAGTTCTTCTGATAATGAAAATTAAAATAATAAAGATAACGTTAAACAATTTTGGACCCAAAATTGTATACATTCTAAATACAAGAAAAATTTGAATGTTTTTTTGTATTTTATTCTATAAAACTTTTTTTTGCCTCACAAATAGGTCTGTTGGCCGTTTATGGTAACTTGTAAATAAAACAAAACAATGAAAAACACTTTTTTAAAATATTTTTTCTAGCAGCAGACGATAATGATATTTGTTTGTGTAATTTTTACGTTTTCTTTATGGCTATAAAACACAGATGAATATTCCCAAAATTTGGCCAAAATCTAAAATTCAGAGTGAGTGCCTTTTAAACTGGACGTAATCCAAACAATAATAGAGGGATTATCACCCACGGTATATATCCATCAATTCTGCAAATTCTGTCGAGCTTTAAAATTAACAGTGAAGCTTTCGACGTATTAAGCAGTTGATACAACTGTTACTGTCTGCTAATTTTTTTAGTTTGATATTGTTTATTTCGTCGACACACAAACCTAAAATGCACAATAATTAGACAACTGCTAATAGAGAAACAACATGTTTGGAATAATAGTAATATATTTATCAAAAAATATTATTTGGAGTTCTTGTCAAATGGGACCACTTCTTGACTCTTTTTAACTTAAAGATATTTTAAAACTTAAAAATAATCAAGCCGTATAAAATGTATACAGTAATTCAAATTAAAGTGATCTAAATTTTACTTTAAAAATTATAGATGATTTTTAAAATTAATGACGTAGTCGCAAATGTTTGATTTATTTATTTACAAACAAAGTTATTATTTCTAATATTATCTAATAAGTTCATTTAAATAATTTTTAATTTATTTATTTTTTGCAATCAGAGCTGTCGGTAATTGAATTAAATTAATTAAAAAATCCTATTTAATTACTTTCCAGTAATTAGATTACTTTAATTCAATTGCTTTACGGAAAAGGTAATTGTATTTGGATTACCAATTAATAGGATAATGTAATCGTAATTGGGAATTAATTTTCACGAATCACAAGTAATTCAGTTATTTAGAAAGTTATTAAATTACTTATAAAGTAATTGATTTCCTTAGAAATTTATTTAATTTGCTAATAAATAATTCAATTACTACAAAAAATGCAATTACCTTTCTTCCTTTCTTCCGGCTAACGCCGCCTCCGCTGTTTAGTATTTTCAATTGATGCTTACCGCCACCGTTTTTATATTATTTTTTTTGTGGAAAAATCTGTTAATGTTTAAGGTAGGTTATTTTAGAGTCATTTAATGATGAACTTGCCGAGAAAGCAGTTTGAATAGTGTGACTTGCGCGAATGATGCATATTAGTATAAATATTTTATTTGTTCAGTGTATCGTGTTTAATATATGTGGTAATTTAAATAGAGTAATTGCTAAAATATTTAATTACTTTTAGTTTTAATTAATAATTAAATTACTTTTAACAAACATGCTAATAATTGGTAATCGTAATTTACTACTACTTAGAAGAGTAATTGGTAATTGTAACTGAATTATTTTTTAAATGTAATTGCGACAGCTCTGTTTGCGATTTATAGATCAATTTCTCCATATCTTTAAAAGGGGATCAATTAATCATCAAGACGTTTTTTTTTGTAAAAGGAGGCCTAAAGTACACACAGAAAACGCTTTCATAGTATGAATGGGGTACTGTATTTGCAATACCTGAATGACATTTGTGATTAAATAAATGAATATCTTACTTTTATTTGTGCATATCTAATTGAAATTGGTTCAAACATAAGAATCATTGAATAAATTGTGATCTTATTTAAACATTATCAAAACGTTATTAAACTAACATAAGAAATTATTGAATTTCATTGGTTTTTAATTAATGGCTATGTTAAATGCAATGAAAAGTCCGATTCATTAAAAAAGATATAATCTGGAGCAAATAGTAGGTGTAAACTACAGTAATATGAACTCCATTAAAAATAAATCTAATTTCTTTTGGGACAAAAATTATTATTAATTATCTTCAGTAAAGTCTCATTTAAACAACCTTAACCCACAGTTGATTTAATTTGATGTGGTATTTATTGTAATAAAATACTTTATTTGTTTAAATAGGAGTGTTTTATTGACTAAATATTAATTTGTACTACATTTAATAGGGTTTAAAAATCGAATTCCGGAAACTGTTTCTGAAAGTCTTGCGTCCAAAGGTTTTCTGCCCTATAAAATAAACTTCTGTTCTGTTTTCGGTGGGGACAATTATGTACTCATTGGTGACGTCGTCTTAGGAACTTGCTGAGCTTGTAGATGCCAAGGGACTTGTTGATCTAAGGCTTACAGTACTACTTAATGTACCTAGGGCCTTTGCCACAGAATAAGGGATCTCTGTCACAGTACACGGGCTCTCTGCTACAGTGCAGGGAGTCTTGGCTACATGAATGTCCTAAAACGAAATAGACTTTTTAAGCTATTTGATTAGCCTCTCATCTTATAAAACAGGTTTTTATAAATAAATTGGACCATCCTGTATAATAAGTAAAACACTTACCGTTAAACAAAATGTTAAATCATCAGCAGGTACAAAAGCACATGTATCGAGGTCTGATAAATTTTCTTTTTCCTCCTGAATGTATTTTTCTAAACAATCCTTAAAATGTATTTGCAAGTCCCTTGATGGAATTACAATATATAATTCTTTCTCATTTAAATTTATTCCTCTATCTGAAAATAGAATAATTACATTAAAAAATCCTTGCACCACATAGGAAACTTTTTTAGTATTGATTTCCAAAAAGAAAAAGTTTCTTGATGGTAACAGTTAGTACTTGTCTTTACCCTAACCCAGCTCATCCATCATAATAAAGGCTTTTTTTTAATAAAAGTAGAAAAAATCCTTATTTCTGAAAATTTGTATACAAATATATTATTAGGAAAAATCGTTTAGAGAGCCATCGAGTTAGCCAGATTGCCACCATGGCGCCATGATAAATTTTCGTTATTCTATACAACAAAACATAGGAAAACATATCGTATAATTTAACTTACCTGCAAATACTTGTATCAGGGAGTTCAACCCTCAGGAAACCAGCAAGTTACCCATTATATTAATAGGTATACTTACTAATGACAGAATAATTAGGACCTAACCTGTTGTCGTTCAGTTCTGCCAGCGCCGAAGTTGCCGAATACCGAGATGAAGGTGGGACGTTGTTTTTAATTTTAGCTATCGTTAAATTGAATATACGCCGCATTAAAATAATGGTCGGATATTTGCCAATCACAGTATTGTTTAAGGCGAAGAGAATATTGGTATTCACCGTACGACACTTTTAATTTAACCCAAGTTAAGTTTGCATTGCAATAAACATTGCAAATTTTTCCTGGATTAAGTAAGCTTTAAATACAATAATTACTGTAATTTTCAAGGAAGTACAGATTTCCCTTAGTTTTAAATATATAGAATAGTTTACATAATAACAAGATATTTTAACTTAATACTATTTTGATATGGTCTGAATATAATACTTGTAATAGCATCAATTATTTCTCCTCAACTTTCTCAAACATAATTAATTAAATAAACTTTAACTTTTATTGGATAAATAAAAAATCAAACAATCAAAGCCTTGTTATTCAATATATTATAGTGTTTTTTCTGTGTAGACCCAGCTGGCGATACTTTAAATAATTTTTGCTTGCCTATAATCCTGTTTCTAAAATGATATTACATCAAATGCACCAACCAGTTTCGCGCATCTAATGCACGCATAATCCTAGCGAATTACGACACCGGAACGCTCGCGAATCTGGTATGCAAATCAACAAGGAAAGATGCAACACATTAGTTTTCATATTTTTTTAGCAAATTGACTGCTTTTGGTTTTTCACGGATTAATAATTAGCCGCCTACGTATTGCCTCGCCGTACATTATCCTCGCGCATCGTGACTCAGGAGTCTGCTTAAGTTTATACGTAGCGAGATCTGATGCGACCTTCAGATGCACGAGAAAGTTTCGCGCAATGCGATTCCGGCTTAACAACATTTTAAAAATCGTACCTTTTTTGTACGCCTCTTTGAAAATTGAAAAAAGTGTCTCTTAGTGAGTTCGCTGGCTCGATATAAAATTAAAATTAAATTAGGCTTTAATTTTTAATAGTGGGTGTTTTTATATGTTTGCACGGTTCTAGTTTCAATTAATAAAATAAACCAATGAAAGGTAATTTTTATTATTAAAGCGGATTAAACTTTTTTAGTTAAAAATGTATACCATAAAGTACTTGTTTCACAATAAATCCTGACCCAAATCTGCATAAATTTGTGGCCAGAAAGAAGCTTGTTTTAATTTAGTAGCCTATTTAATAAAAAATTACTTAGCTACGTCACCCTACATAATTTACTGTGCTAATGCTTTTTTTAAATTGCTTATAAATAATAATGCAATGGACTTTTAAAATTGAGTTTAAGTAACTTTATTTTAAAAATACAGATGGTACTATTAATTATGTTATACACCTGCCTGGATATTGAACTATTAACAATTAAAAATCTAAAGGTAACTACATACTTTTTTAATAAATCAATAGCATGCAGATTTTGACGAAGTTTTAAATGTATTAAATGTATTCTTGGAAATAGCAATTTTACTTTTTAACTAGTAATAAAATTTAAAAAAATACTAAAATAAAATTTTTCATCTATGTAATGTTTGGCCGTCCTTTTCCGTCGTTCTGGTTATGGCACTATTTGGCTGCGAAAAAATCCAATATGGCGCCCATATGAAAAAGTAAGTTGATGATGATTCTAAAGCCCAAAACGTAGAATATAAAATTGACTACTGGTCATTCTTACAAAAAGTTGCTTTGAAGAAGTTTTACAGATTTAAAATTTCACTTATAAAAAATATGGCCGATTTTCGAAAATGCATGTTTACTTTTCAAATTTTTCAAAAACCTGAATAGATAAAACCATGTAGTAAACGGGATTAGCTATCAACATAATTTCCCATTTTTAACCGATTTCTATCTATCGTGGTTTTCAGATCTCCATAATTTCACCAATTGGGACACACTGTATATATACAGTGTGTCCCAAATTGGTGGGGAATGTATGGGATCTTGGAAACCACGATAGTAGAAAATCGGTTAAATGGGAAAGTTTTGGACAATTATGTTAGTAAGCTAATCCCGTTTACTACATGGTTTTATCTATTAAGGTTTTTGAGAAATTTTGAAAAACTTGAAACATGCGTTTTCGAAAATCGGCCATATTTTTTTATAAGTGAAAATTTTTCAAATCTGTAAAAACTTCTTTAAAGCAACTATTTTTGTAGAATATGACTGAGAAGTCAATTTTTATTTTCTACGTTTCGGGTTTTTAGAATCATCATCAACTTATTTTTTCATATGGACGCCATATTGGATTTTTACGCCAAATAGTGCTTTTATTCTGATTTCAACAATGTATAACATGTTATAATTTAAGAGTTTATAACCTCATTTATTTCAAAAAACAAATATTTTCTCAGTTGGCCTTGATTCCGACGAACGTCATTTTTTTTGTAAACAATAAAATATTAGTAATTGGCAAAATAGATAAGCTGAACAGATATTTTACAGAAATGGGTTCGCGAACATAGCTATAACGTTAATACCGTGTTACAACAAAATGTAATGGCGCCCATATGAAAAAGTAAAATTAATGAATCATCACCAACTTTACTTTTTCATATGGGCGCCATATTGGATTTTTTCGCAGCCAAATAGTGCTTTTTATTCTTATTTCAGCAATGTATAACATGTTATAGTTTAGGAGTTTATAGCCTCATCCGCTTCAAAAAATAAATATTTTCTCAATTGGCCTTGATTCCGGCGAATGTCATCTAGCGTCATTATCAAGTTAGCTCGGGTACGTTATTAAAAAATTTTTAACTTTGTAAAATGGTTAATTATTTAAAGAAAAACTTGATATTTTGCAACGTTATTTCCAAAGCAAGAGCAATGTTAATATAACTGCGCAAACGTATTTCGACAATTTGCCTGAAAGACAGCATCCTAAACTAACATACTTTCGAAAATTGGTTACAAATTGGCTTAAATTCGGAAGTTTTAAAAAACCACGAACTAAGAAGTACGTTGAAGAAAATCGACAACGAGATGCTGCAACATTTTAAAGAAAATCCAACATCTTCAGCCAGGGAAGTTGATAGAGAATTCCTCATACCTAAGTCGACTACTCATAGGGTAGTTAGGACTATTTAAAAAAATATCGTTAATATGTTGAGAAATATGGACAAAATTTTGAATTTTAGGTCGTTATTTTACATCTTCATTTTAGTGGGAATATTAGTTGAGCCACTTTTCATTGTTTTTGTTTTCACTTGTTTCAATTAACTTGTTACGTGTAGTTTTGTTGTAACACGGTATTAACGTTATAGCTATGTTCGAAACCCATTTCTGTAAAATATCTGTTCAGCTTATCAATTTTGCCAATTACTAATATTTTATTGTTTACAAAAAAATGACGTTCGCCGGAATCAAGGCCAACTGAGAAAATATTTGTTTTTTGAAATAAATGAGGTTATAAACTCTTAAATTATAACATATTATACATTGTTGAAATCAGAATAAAAAGCACTATTTGGCTGCGTAAAAATCTAATATGGCGTCCATATGAAAAAATAAAGTTAATGATGATTCTAAAAACCCGAAACGTAGAAAATAAAAATTGACTACTCGGTCATATTCTACAAAAAAGGTTGCTTTGAAAAAGTTTTTACAGATTTGAAAAATTTTCACTTATGAAAAAAATATGGCCGATTTTCGAAAATGCATGTTTCAGGTTTTTTCAAAATTTCTCAAAAACCTGAATCGATAAAACCATGTAGTAAACGGGATTAGCTTACTAACATAATTGTCCAAAACTTTCCCCATTTAACCGATTTTCTATTTATCGTGGTTTCCAAAATCCCCATACATTCCCCACCAATTTGGGAACACTGTATATATATATATATATATATATATATATATATATATATATATATATATATATATATATATATATATATATATATATATATATATATATATATATATATATATATATATATATATATATATATATATATATATATATATATATATATATATATATATATATATATATATATATATATATATATATATATATATAAAATATATATATATATATATATATATATATATATATATATATATATATATATATATATATATATATATATATATATATATATATATATATATATATATATATATATATATATATATATAAATTTAAAAATTAAAGTCTAATAAAGTTGTATATAGCCATTTTATTTTAATAAAAAAGAATAAATGGGGTTCTTCCAGAAAAAACAAAACTTGCTGGTTCCAGAATATAGATTGTAGTACGAGCTCGTGCACGCACGTACAGTCAACCAATTATTTTAAACCGAGGAATCGACATAAGAAATATTTTAAGAAAATAAAAATAAATAAATAATAAATATTCATCGTTTCAGTAACAAAGCAGGTCATTATTTTCAACACAAAAATTTAAAATTCTCAGATAACCTTAATTTTAATAGCCAAACCAATTCCATTTTTGTTTTTGACCATACCTACGAGTGCAAGATAATATTAAAAAACTGAAATTATGTACAGGGTGTTCGGTTATAAATGTAACCCCCATTAACTTTTTTATTTGACGTTTAGGATAAACAAGTTTAGTTTAAAAGTTTGGTGGTTCAAAATACATGTTTTAAAAAACGTCCTTTTACCTATACAGGGTGTTTCGGAAAGTCTGTACGTGGTCCTACTATCTTATTTCAAATGAGTCCCCTATTTTTTTTTGAGATTTGCATTTTCTTTGAAATTTTAAACATTTTTGATGTAGCATACGCTATGTCTGGTTTTAATAATTATATCACAAAACGGAAAAAAGCCGTAAGCTTTATCATTATCACGCGATATCGCTACGTTTATTGATTTCATCAATTAGCCATGAAATTTGACATATCCGTCAAATAAATACATTAATAATATAAATTGAAGAAAACACCAAGTATTATGTTTCACTGTATATTCAGAATATCTCTGACACATGTGTTTCGACCTTGCGGTCATTATCAAAGAGTTTTACAAGTAAACTAAACTAAAATTATGACAGTGCCCTATTTAAATAATTTTAAGGATTCAGGTACGTTGTTTAAAGATCCTTCTAATGGCCTAAATTTGAATTTAATTTAATTGCTTTATCTAAGAGTGGGTTTTTTCCATAGTCTGTCTGAGTATTAGCACAAAATATATGGGTACCTATATATTTTGTGGTATTAGTAATGTTTTTATTTTTATGTAAAGCTTTTTTAATTTCTAAAATTTCTAAATAATCGAGTTTTTTGTTTTTTGTGCCATTATGTAGTAACTTACAATTATTTTCATTAAAATGGTGATTTGAGTTTATATAATGTTCTGCGAAGCCGGTTTTAGGTTGGTTGAATAAAATTGAAGTTTTATGCTCTTTAAGTCTATGTTTTAAACAACGTCCTGTCTGATCTTTAAACAACGTACCTACCTGAACCCTTAAAATTATTTAAATAGGACACTGTCATAATTTTAGTTTAGTTTACTTGTAAAACTCTTTGATAATGACCGCAAGGTCGAAACACATGTGTCAGAGATATTCTGAATATACAGTGAAACATAATACTTGGTGTTTTCTTCAATTTATATTATTTATAATGTTTCACCTAGTGCCAACCGCGAATTCTATAAATTATATTAAATACATTAAGTCCAAATTTAGTTACTAACTAATTTAGTTACAAGTCTTTCGCAGCCATACACACGCCTTCATTCCCTTTGAGTCGTTTTTTGATTATAGTTATTTTTAACATAAAATTTATAAATGTCTTTCCTTTTTTGTTCAGAATAACCTATAGTTAAATAATATTTTACCAAATAATTAACACTAATGTCAGTGTAAAAGATAGTCATTTGACGGATATGTCAAACTTCATGGCTAATTGATGAAATGAATAAACATAGCGATATGGCATGATAGTGATAATAATAAGGCTTATAGATTTTTGCATTTTGCGATGTAATTATTAAAGTCAGACATCCTGGTATGCTACATAAAATATGTTTAGAATTTCAAATGAGAATGCAAATCTCAAATAAAAAAATGGTGGACTAATTTAAAATAAGATAAGAGGACCACGCCCAGACTGTCTAAAACACCCTGTACAGGTATAAAAATGTTTTTTAAAAAAATTATTTTGAACTACTAAACTTTTATACTAAACTTGTTTTTCCTAAACGTCAAATAAAAAAGTTAATGGGGGTTACATTTATAACCAAACACCCTGTACATATCTTTTTTATCTTTGGCAAATGCTTAAAATCGCGGCCATTTTTTGGCTATATAAAACTAAAGATATTGACTTTTTTTATTTTCTTTTATTTTACAGCGCATTTGGTAATCTTTTAAGAAGAATCAAAAAAAATTAACGTGTAAAGACAAATAATTTTAAAAACATTTATTTTCCAAAATATCAATTTTTAGATTAAAAAAAAAATAAGTCAAAAAATTGTCATTTTTTATTTTATTTAATTATTTTGCTTTTAATAAACTCAAAAAATAAAAATATTTGACAACGAAAAAATTAAATTTGTAAATTTGGCAATTTTTTCAAAATTTATGAAAAGTCGAACAATAAATATTTTTAATTTTTTCTAAGTTCTTCTATTTTCAATAAACATTATGAAAAAAAAAGATTTTAAGAAAAAAAATGTTTTATGAAAATTTAAATCAAAAACAAAAAAAAAAGAAAGGGCCTTTTAAATTGCATTTTCTCTAAGAAAATTAATTTATTGAATATTTATTTAGCTATAGTCTTCAGTAAACCAAAAAGTGAAATATTTTGAAAAAAAAAACTTTTCGAAAACTCAATTGTTCGATTTTTTATGGCCAAAAATAGGTGCGGCCGCGATTCTAAACAATTACCATATCTTTTAACGTATTTAAGTAATTCATAATTTTTGAGTAACACACTGGATTTTTAGTTTTGGATCCCTCTATAACCATAAATGAATTTATTTAGCTCGTTTAACATATTTTATCTTCAAAAATCATTTTCTTTACCTAACGTCGTGAAAAAATATATCATTTTTTATTCCTCGGCTTTCTGCTTCCATTTTCTTTTGCATAAATTGATACAAATTGGTTTTGATATTCTATATTCCCACATTTATTCTTGTATGCTTAAAGTTAAAATTTCCGATATTCGAAATTTCTTCTCCCACTTGTTTTGAGTGCTTTTGGTGTCATCTACGTGTAGGTACTTTAACGAATTTAAGACGCAACACGTTTTTATTACCGACTTTTTAGATTCGTCACGAATTTCTACGTTTAAGGTAATATTTTGTTGTTATAAATTTTGCGATGTTGTCAAATTATTTACCCTTTACATTTTTGCAGGAAAAAAAATATAATAGCTGTAAAAACAAAGCATCAAAAGTTAAATATAAATACGATATTTTTATAATAGTCCGGAAGGCCACCGCAAAAAACCAAGCCTATAAGAGAACATTTTTTTATATTACTCTGAACAATAGTCAATTCAAAGCCGCACTGCTGCCTTAACTCAGCAGGTTCAAATTGCATTTTTTACCTTAAGATAATTTTAAAAAATCGGTTTTTTTAAATATAACTCGAAAACTATTGATTTTAGAAAAAAAGTATATAATTAAAATTAATGGTCTAATAAAACTTTGTCAGCTGTTTTTTATATATTTTTTGTAGCCCTTTTAGTTTTTGAGATATAAAGGATTTAAATTTAAAATAAAAACGCAAATATCTTAAAAACTAAGAGAGTTACGAAAAAATGTATTAACAAAAAAATATGCCTTTTGGTATGTTCTATAAAAAAGGCTATATACATATTTTTAATAAAATAAGTATTAAAGGTGATATAAGCAAAAAAGTGATTTTGGCCCTTAAATGTTTCGCTTATAACAATATTTTTTCTGGTACAAGTGAGAACCGACCGACCCTTTTAAAAAATTAATTCAAAATGTTCTATTTATTAAATGAAACAAACTAATGGGACATGTGCCTCGGAATGGGGACCGGTGGCACGGATATTTTATTTAATTTTTTTTGGTCCAATAACCGTACCCATTCCGATCTACTTGAAACTTTAACTAAAATAAAATTTAATCTTTATTTAATTAAAAAATGTCCCCTTTATCTGAGTGTTTGATACCTAACAGGACGCTTAACCTTTCTCGATCTCCTATATGCTACTATGTGTATAGCTCATCGTTTTACTATTTTTAAATAGTTACTCGTTCATAATGAATTTGAATTTTTTTTATATAGTTTATTTAGTATTAAACTTTAAAAACATTTCTATTATTAATCTACTTCTTCTAGGCTTAAAGCCATTCTTATTTAAATTATGGTATTTACCCATGCATTTATTTACTTTTTTGAGATATGATGAAATTAAAGTTTAAACATTAATTCAACTGAAAAAAATAAATAAACTATATAAAAAAATTAATGTTAAAAATATTATTAAAATTTTCTTAAGGTCATTCTGAATGAGTAAGTGTCTTTATAAATTAATAATATTATTATTTACAATAATAAAAATATTTAAATCATGAACTATACACATAGAAGCATAGAAGATTGAAAAATGTTAAGCGTCCTGCCAGGTATATAACACCCAGATAGTGGAGGCACTTATTATTATTTTTTTAATTAAATAAAGATTACATTTTATTTTAGTTAAAGTTTCAAGTAGATCGGAATGGGTACAATTATTGGAACAAAAAGATTAAATATAATATCCCTGCCACTAGGTTATCCCCCATTGCGTCGAGGCACACGTGTATTAATTTGTTTCATTCAATAAATAGGAACATTTTAAATTAATTTTTAAATGGATCGAAGCTGGTATACTTGGTTCACTGTAAAGTTTTGTTGTTTTGACGTGTCTTATGACAAGCCGAGTTAGCCAACTCCTAAATACTCAACCTCGTAAATTAAAACAAAACGAGCACACATCTGATATTCACATTATTTAACCTCAAATACTCGCATCTTCCTCTAATCCTTTGACCGTTTCATATATCGTTCCTTTACTGGGTGAATAGTTACGTCGATTAGCTTAGCTGTTGTGGCAAACAGGGTTTTTTTTACTATTTTTATAATAAAATTATTTTTAAGTGTTCGGGTCGTTCGCACGTTCGACATTGAATTCTAAAATATATTATTTTTAATGCTTTTAGGGATAGTTTTTTGAGGTATTGTAAAAATAGGGGGTGTATTGGACTTTGTTTTATATTATTTTTGGACTTTGTAGTTTTGTAAAGTGTTTATTTATTAAAAAGTAAGTAATAGTGTAGGTATAAATAACTATAATTTTATTTGCTTTTATTTTCAAATTTTTTTGATTAATTAACGATTATGGATCACGATTACTGTATTCCCAGTACATCCAAAAGAAGCAGGAAAGAGATTTGGTAACATAAATAAATTATATTGTTTTTAAATATTTAACCAAACTACTTTGCGGGGGTTTAAAAAACCCAAAGGGCGACCAAGGTTTTTGGTTGATTGGTTGATATTAAAACAAAATTAACCACTTTGGCCAATATAGGTATTTTAAAAACTCCTTATTTTTGACCTTAACAACTTTTTTTTAAGACACGTACAATGTAGCCATAATTTTTTGCAGAACTGTCTCTCTTCTCAAATACATGGGAATAAAGTAGCTCAAGAGATGGTGAGAAATGTTTACAAATACTTTGTAGAAGATCATCGCGTATTGAGCCCTCTTCAGGTATGTTTAAATAATTATTAGTTGATCCTTTATATACAGGGTGGTCAACAGAGTTTAAACAAAACTTTTTTTTTCTCATTTCTCAGAAAATTTTATATTTATAAAAGTTTCCGCATAAAAAACAAAACCGGGTATAATGTTAATTACGTTTTAGTCTCGCCTACAGGGTGCTCAAAAAAAACAAAAAATTACTTTGGAAAAACTAAAATATTAGGATGTTTAGGCCGGGTTTATCCAATTTATTGTTTATTCTTAATTATTTATTCCCCATTCATAATTTTAAGGCCGTGATTGGTTACTTCAAAATTTAGAGCAATTTAATTGGATTTAAGCTTTGAATTAGAAATAAAGAAATATTGATTAAAAAAACTCTGATCTTTATCAACATTGTTTTTAGGAAACAGCTAAAGCTTTGGGAGTTTCAGTTCCTTCAGCAAGGAAATATGGAATGGCCCCACCGAAAATTCTTTATCAGTGTCGAAGCAAAACACGGGAAATTTCCATGGAGATATGAATGGGAAAACTTTTAAAAAAGGGTGAAAAAAGCTCTTTTCCCCGTTGGGGTAACGTATATTCTCCTTGATAACGCTAGTTACCATAGCCCCGTTCAATGCTATTGAAATGGTATGGAGCAGGCTAAACCCTTTATGATTCTCGTATTAATGATGTTTTGGGCGTTGGAAAAATCTTTGGAGCTGTTTCCTCAAAGCACGGGTTTAACTATGTTCGATATACAGATAAAATTATAAAAAAGGCGTGGGAAAAAGAAAAAAATATAATGTCATTTTTAAGAACCCATCATCATTCATGTTTCTGCAATCCGCATGTCATCTACAAAATAATTTATAAAATTAACCATGCAATAAAGCGTTCTTTACTCATCGGTTGCAGGAAAATGCATATAAAAAATGACTACACGTAGGTGTTTTTTTCATTTTCCCCTTTTAAAAAAAAATGCATGCATTAAAAAATAACTACAAAAAAAAATTTTTTCACCACTACACTACTTTTTAAATAATAAAAAAAGGTTTTACATCTTGTCACGACCCCGAATTTTTTTTAAAATTTAAAGTACTAATTATTATTTAAAAGGGGGTATATTTTTTAAACTAGTAGACATTCTTGCCAATAGGGTGAAGGTATCATAAAATTTTTAAGTGGTTTTTTTTTAAAACAGTAACAATATATTTTATTAATAAAAAATAACTACTAATTTCTCCCCTTATTTATGTTTAATTACAGAACGCAAAAAGTACTAAAAGATAACCTTTAGTTTCTAGAAATATATAAATTTTACATTAGGAAACTTCTTAAAAGTTTATATGTTTAAAAAGGATTTCGCATCAAAATAAAAGCTAAAACCAAGGTCGTGCTATCTTAAGTAAATTAAAAATGAGTACTGGTAACTTGTAAAATATAATAACGCCTAAAAAATTAAACAAATCTTAATTAATTAAACATTTTTACAAGAACATGCTAGGATCTAAAGGCTAAGTATGTATTTACCTGTATATATTTATATAGTTTATAGCGCTTTAATAAATAGTTGAATCATAAATAAAAAATGTTTTTATATATTTTTTCAACACGTTTAGGTATATTATATTTTTTTACTAAATACAATACCAATAATATATTGTCACGTTATCATGTGTTGAGTATCGTCTCGTTAGTTTAAAACTCTTTTAGTTTTAAAATTTTTAATAAAATCAAAAACCCTTTTTTTTTTTGTATTTATAATGCTAACAATAAATATGTTTTGCAATTTTGTTCTTAAATTTTTAAAATCATTTTATAAAAAAATATTCATAAGTACGTCCCTGGCCCAATCTTGAGTTGGCTATAATAAAAGTAACTAGAAAATGACATGTCTTGTCGGCCATGACTAAAACTTTAGATTGTCCAGACTATATACTTACTTGTACCAATAAAATATAATTAGCGAAATTTTTAATGACCTAAATCACTTTTTTGCTTATATCCCCTTTATTACTTATTTAATTAAAAATGTGTATATAACTATTTTTATAGAGCTAATCAAAAGGCATGTTTTTTGCGCATTACATTTTTTCGTAATTCTTTAAGTTTTTAAGATATTTGAGTTTTTATTTTAAAATCGTTAATATCTCAAAAACTAAAAAGGAAACAAAAAAAATATATAAAACAAACTGACGTAGTTTTATTAGACCATTAATTTTGACCATATATCATTTATTCCTAAAATCAGTAGTTTTCGAGTTATATTAAAAAACCGGATTTTTCACAATTTTTTTTAAGGTAAAAAAAAATTAATTTGAACCCGCCAAGCTGAGGCAGCATCGATCATTGCTATAGTTCATAGTAATATAAAAAAATGTGTCATGCGGTTTTTTTATAGGCTTGGTTTTTTGCGGTGGCCTAGTGGCTAGGTGCTAACAGCCCTCAAATGGGCCCTATAATAATTTCTAATATTCAATAATATACACAATGTTTTATTTTAAAGAAAAAAAATTATAAATTAATTAATTAATAAATCGTTTTACAGATATTTCATATTTAAAGAAAGAATAATATTGGAACTTTCGATAAGTTGACTTTTAAATAACATATCTTTAATTAATAAATATTGTTCCAAAATTAATTATTGAGTGTATGCTATTTTTCCGTTTAACCAAAGTTTGCACTTTTTTGGAACTGTATTTAAAATCCAAATTGTACAACAAGGGCACAGACTAATATAATTAAAAAATGTGTTTAAAAAACCACTATTTGTAACAAATGTTGAATATAACCACCATTTACATCCAGAAGAACTTGATCATGTTCTTCAAAGGAACCATTTACTGTTAGGTATTTTAAATAACTTATTAAATTCAATTATTCCTATTATCTTTTATGATATGAGAAATACGGTAAACTTGGTTTTTGGGCTAGAGACACAATTGCGTTTATTAAATGCGAATCATGACACGCGTTATGTCAGTCCAGGGTTCACTTTTTTTCGATTTTGACCAGGGCAGTGTCAAAATTGGTTTTAACCGTCCAAAACTGGTTTAAATCACTGGTCAAAACTTTGAATATATTTTTTAAAGCCTAGCGACTATATATCGCTATGATGACCTGTTATCGAAGTGTGTAACTACCGGCACACGCGCCACGCGCACCCGCACAACTTGTGAGTGGACGAAGCGGTGAGGCGACACGTAGCTACGCTTCTAACCTTAAACAGTGGATCAAAAACAAAAAACAATTTTATTAATTTAAGCAATGAAGAACCTTTGTAATGTTTTTTTATTACAGCAACTTTAATTTGTTTTCTTTTTTTATTTTAAACTTATACGGTCCTATACCTAACTCTTGACAGGTATAGGTTATGTGTCATGTACCTGTTAATTTTTGCGCTATTGTGTGTATTATTTTTAATAACTTTTAAAAATATTCTTTATTTTTAAGAGTATGAAAAACGTTAAACAAAGGGTTGCTAGACAAATTGTTTATTAAATGGATATGACCGCAGTTATTATCAGGGTTATGTTTTGATACCAGTATTGTCCATTTTTTACAGAAAGATTTACTTTTATTAATCCCAAACTTTTGTTAAATATTATTTTAAAAACTATTTTGGGATGACTGTACAAATAGAACTGGTAAGTACAATATTTTAAAAAGTGATAAGACTTTAATTACGTGTAAACAAAACAAAAAGGCAAACAGATTACGTCACAAATACCGAATTAACATTTAAATTGGTTTATATGGGCTTAAATGGGATCGAGCACTCCTTGTTAGGTTTATTACCCTTGGTTTATGTTAATTAAATATTTAAAGACTAAATTAAATATGTTTATAAGTAAAAGTATATGCATTATTTAATTTTGACCATTTTTGACCACTAAAACTGATTTTGACCTGTCCGGTTTTAACTTGCCCAAAACTTGCCAACCCTGTGTCAGTCCGTAATTTTTTTCTTACAACCCAATGATTTAGTTAAGATGACATAAGGAATAGGTTTTAAATATATTTCTGAGCTAATCATAAGGCTGAGTAAGGCAAGTTGTAATGCCGGGGTTTATACAATATTTTCATAACTATAGTGATAACCATAACAAAAAGCACAAGGATAAGCATAACTTTATTAGGTGTCAGAGCTGTCAAAGTTCTCTTAAATAGTACTTCAAATACAAGTACCAAGTTTTTAATTTTTTAAAAATTACTTCAAGTACAAGTACCAAGTATTCATTAAAATGTACTTGCATTTTCAAGTAAACTGAAAAAGTACTTGAAGTACCACCCAAGTATTTTACTTGAAGTAAATCCAAGTACTTGAAGTAAACCAAAGTACTTGAAGTATATAAAAGTACTTGAAGTAATTAAAAGTACTTCAAGTAAAACAAATTATACTTGAGTAGTATTTTTTGTAAGGAAGTTAGAGGGTTTATTCCTCAAAACGGGGTTTTCCAACAATTCCTAAAAGCTTTAAGTACTGAGCGCTACGTCATTGGAAAGTACAACAAGTAGGGTTGCTAAGTGTCCCGTTGTAAGTCGGGATCTTATGCATCCGATGTCCGAAATAATGTAAAATTTCGTATGTAAATTTATGGCAACAGACCTACAATGCCGTACTCGGGTGAGCGCTTGGGCCTTGAACTATTATAGGAAATATTGGTTTTTTCCAAAATGGGTTTTTCCTGTGGTTGCCAACGGGTTGGCGTTGGCATCCGATACATCTGTCAAAAGCGAGTGTAACTTGAATTTTGATGTCGTTTCCATTTTATTAGTGGAAATTTTGTTTAAGTTGCCTATTAAAATACAGGGGTTTTCCTTCAAATGAAGGTAATAATGAACGCATTCACAATACGAAATAATTGGGGAACCGCTCCATCAAACGTCGAATCGCACCAATAAAATATTCTTGAACTGTCACGTTTTTGACATTTTCGGGAGTGATTTGAAAACTGTTTGGTATCCTAAATGCGTTCGATAATAAAATTGTCATGAAAAATGGCTGTTAGTATTCATTCTTAAATATAACAAATTGGGTATCAAAATAAAGGATTTTTTTATAAGGATTGATTTCGAAAAAAGAACAAAAAGTATAATTATCAGTAATAGTTACACTTGTCTTGCTGTTGGATCCAATTCAAATGAGCGCTGTAATGCAATACAATAGAAACGGCAGCGGTTGCGCCTATTTCTTGTTTTAACTTGTTTGTACGATTATGTAAGGCGTGTAAATTCGAGTACTTGGTTGATTTTTTACTTCAAGTATTTTTTATTTACTTGAAGTATTGCTTTTACTTCAAGTACTTTTTATTTACTTAAAGTACCTTCTTTACTTAAAGTACTTTTTTTTACTTGAAGTACTTTTTTTTACTTCAAGTGCATCGTAATACTTCAAGTACTTAAATAAATACTTTAAGTAATTTACTTGGTCAAATCAAGTAAAAATCCAAGTATCTTCATAAAAACTAATCAAGTACAAGTACAAGTACCTCCTGATAAAAAGTACTTGAAGTAAAATACTTGAAGTACAGAAAAGTATTTCAAGTAAAATTTTACTTGAAGTACTTCAAGTTTTGACAGCTCTGTTAGGTACAATTTCATAACTATATAGATAAGGATAAGAAAAATCAATAGAAGAATGACAACATAACCTATTTTTTTTTAAATGAAGAGAAAAAAGAACTTTTAATATAACCCAACTATTAAAAATTCATATTTCATTATTTCTGTAAATTATGTTTTTGTTATAATAATAATTCGATGACTAAAATGAAAATTTTGGAAAAAAAGCATAGAAATGACATTTCGGCGCCTGCGTATTTCTATTTCGTAGATTCAAGTTATCCTTAAAGTTATGCTTATGCTTATGAATGTTGTATAAACGGGTGCATGAGTGCATTAATCTTTAACTCTTATGGTTATTGTTATAGTTATCACTATGGTTATAAAAATGTTGTATAAACCCGGCATAATACTACTTACACAATATTGTATACTCAGTAATTTAGTAAACATAAATAAATAATTTTCATGGCGCTTACTTTTAGTTTAAAAATAATATATTCAATTATCTGAAAAAAAATCCAATATATCATACGTTGAATTGTTTGTGTGGGCCTAATAACATTTAGGCATATGAATAATATAAATCCTTTCAATTTCTGTTAGACAAAAAAAAATTGCCGCCTCTAACATCTGCCGTTTTAAAGTTTATCTTTAAGTATTTCTTCCGGTGTTATCTAAATATACATTAATTTTTACAACTCTTATTAAATTATTGATATTTTCTTTAATTGACGAAGTTTGATCTCTAAAAGTAGATTGCTTTTATTATGAGTTTCGTAAATATTAAACTTTCATTTTCTTCTATTTCCGGATGCCACAATATTCCATGTAGATAGCCAATTATTCGTTTAGCTTTTGTTGTTCTTTTTCTAATCTCTTAGTCGCCTTACCCTTATTAAGTATGTTTATTTCCCAGAAAATTCTTTGCCAGCTGTAGGCAATTGTTTTATATTGTCTGTTAATGCGTTTCCAAACTCCATTCTTCTGTAGCTCGTTTTTAATAATGCTTTGTATATATCAAATTAGTTTCTAAATTAATCTTAGCATTGTCGTGTATTTTGATTATTTTTTTACTAATTTGTCAGTAAATCTGCTTACTCTCAGTGGTCAAAATACTAAAGTAATATTTCAAAGGAGTCGAAAAATTTGCAGTTCATTTAAAATGAGGTTGCTAATTAAAATCGTATTTTTTAAAGAATCAAAACGTTTTGATAAGTAACCAAATTTGTAATTTATGTTTACGAGGTCCCACTTAAAATTCTTTGTTTTTATTTTAAATTTACAGATGTTTTTCTACCTATTATCATTAATTTGAGTGGCGATTTTTAAAATAATTAGAAAAAATTTAAAATTGCCAGCAAAAAATAATTGTAAAATGTTAAAGGGCCTTTCATAATCGTTATCCAAGTGCGCTTTAATTGATTGGACACATAATTATGAGCTAAGCATTGAAACTAAAGGTCAGCAAAATTTTATAATGTAATTTTACGTTTACAAGCATACTTTTAAAGAGCTATTCATTAGCAAAACTAATAATTATGGCTCTTAAACTACAAATACACACTACTGTACGTGTGTACACCTATTTTTCTTTCTCTCTCGTACGCTTGTTCGCACGGCCAAGCGGCAAGGCTGTCTCTAGTAGGCGTATGCTCGAAGATTCCTACATATCAAATTTCTCTTCATTTGTAAAATGCAAAGTCATATTAAAAAATAATAAAATAAACTATAACTAAAATACCTAAGGTTTTTTGAAAATGTCAAACAAAATTAATATTGTTGCCATAGCTTAGCAAAGCCCACTAGAATAAAATAAACTTTTCTAAAATTTAATAGTTTTTTTTAAGTATAAACATATTAAATTTTTATGGTTAGTTTTAAAATACAAAAATTCAATATGGCATTCATTAGAAAAACGAAGTTGATCATGATTTAGAATAACCGAAATGTCGATATTTAAGATCCGATCCAATAATTGTTTTCTACGTAAAAAATAATATTAAAAATGTTTTAAAAGATTTTTTAAAAAATTACAAACAAAAAAGTAACAGAGCTTTATGGGATATCCAACGTTTCAGTTTTTCCTTTTTTTTTAATATCTTGAACACCAAAAAGTTTAAAGCATGCAGCTTTAAATTACTAACGAACTTCTACAAAACTTTGCCCATTTAACCATTTCTCTCTTTCATAGTTTAGGAGATTATAATATATGAATCAAAAAACATGTTTTTCTATATGGAGTATGTTTGTGGCAAGCTTAAAGAAAAAAAGAACAATGTTACACTTAAAATTAAAAACGTTTATGGTTCGAACTACTAGTACTTCTTCGTCGCTATTACATAACTAAACGTAGTTAACACCATTCAATTGCAAAAAAAACTTATTATTAAATCCACTATACAAAGATGGTACAATGGACGTCTATAAATTCCTTTCTTAAATAAAATATATATGGTCAAAATTATTATCATCATCATCATACGGTTTTATAGCTTCCTTCGCCTTCCGGTTCCTCCCTTCCACTCTCTTCTGTCTTCCCCATCTCCTGGTTGTAGGTCACTCTCCGACATGGTCTTTTGTATTTCTCCTATCCATGTCTTCTTAGGTCTTCCCCTTTTCCTTTTTTCTGTGGGTGTCCATTTAAGAATTTGTTTGGGTGTTCGTGAGTCGTCCATCCGATCAACGTGTCCGTACCACACCAGTTGTCTTCCTTGAATTTTTTCTATTATATTTGTTTGCACGTTCATGATATCTCTAATACCTACGTTCGTTATTCTTTGCATTGTTGATTTTCCTGCTGCTCTACGCCATAAGTCCATCTCCAGGGAAAGCAGCCGTCGTTCTTAACTTGCCGTAAGTCAGGTTTCACAGCCATACAGGACTATACTTTTAAATATTAAGTTGTATAGGAGGTGTTTTCTTTCTATAGAGATGCACCTTGACCATAGGATGGAGTTTAGGCACCCTATCAAAATTATTAGAAGTTAATAAAAAGATCGCTTAAAACCTGTTCCAACAGACATTGTCTGATCCATAGGCTGCAAAAAAATATCCGGTACTTATGAAAATGCTTTTAAACAGGTTATCGAAACTTATTAACGTTATAGAAACTTTACCACAGTTACTCGTTTATTTAAAATACTATGTGAGAACAAAGGAAGTGTTTAGGGTACATATATTTTTCTCTGATATAGTCATGTCAAAGACTTTTTCAGATGAAAGGTACTAATTCGTATTTGTAAGTAAGATGCGAAGATGCGTGCTTTCTTTTAAACACAATTTGTAATTAAGGGTCGATTATTTTATAGACAACGGCTGCTTAAAATTGCCTACCTAAGCAACATTTTTACAAAATTAATTAA
The DNA here is from genome assembly GCA_019359885.1 of Listronotus oregonensis. Taxonomy (NCBI): domain Eukaryota; kingdom Metazoa; phylum Arthropoda; class Insecta; order Coleoptera; family Curculionidae; genus Listronotus; species Listronotus oregonensis. The sequence continues at coordinate 751 of JAHBCN010000123.1, read as the reverse complement.
CTTAATTTTAACCTTCGGGACAAAAAAGTAAGTATATTACCTTTATAGATTCTTGCTTTCAAGAAAACTAATTTTGGACAATTTGTATGCGCTCCAACGAGTTTGATTACATCCAACATTAAAAGGCTTTTTATAAGAGGAAGGGGTTAAAATAGAGGCGACGCTGAAAAAAAATAAACTTAATAGGTATTTTTTTTATATAAACATTAGATTAAACATTATAATAAATTGTGGATTAAAAAAACCTATTGATTGTTAATATTCAATCTTTAGCCATATCAACAGAAGAACAAAAATCTTTAATTGAAATGATATTGATTTATAGTAAAAAGAAAACTAGTAATAAAAAATATATTTAATTAATTATAGATATAATAGCTCGCGCTATAATTTTAAATAATACATTTTGTCATAGGACCTTCTAACACTAGAACCTCGCTAAAAACATAAAAATTAGAATTTCTTCTTTTGTATTTACTTTTACTTATTACCATGAGAAGTAGAATACAGTTCTACTTAACATTTAAATTATTATTATCCTAACCTCTCAACTAATTTGGCTTTATTTCCTTCTTCAGAACCCACTAAGCAAAAAATTATCCTAACTACGTTACATTTATGTTTTCTTGTTCCTTTGTTACGTTAATCATCTTGAAACAATACCAGCGCCTTGAACCTAATAGTTTCGTCACAGCATAGCTAACTAAACGACTTACTCCGTGGGGCCGATACGAAATTCTGGGCCTTACGC